>OVAN01010116.1:0-16098 GCA_900406275.1 Anastatica hierochuntica | reverse complement strand
TTTTTGAAAAACAGACAATACAAAAGTGTATTTTTGTAAGTCTCCCAATTTTTAATATGAGGCAAACTAAAGCCACATATAAAGTATAAGACATACTATGGAACATCTGAACTCCTCAGATCAATTTGTCCAACGCAGATTTATTTTCTTGAGGACAGGAAAATGTTTAAGTCCTATAACACATTTTACTATGGTATTCATTAGAACTTTTATATTTTTTAAAACAAATATTTACCATATATGGTATTTTCTCTTATTCATGGTGTTAATTTTTGGTCGAACTATCTTATTACATAAAGCGGAACACGTTCGACGTGAATTTGACACGTCCATAAATTATAACACACTGGATTTTGACACGTGTCCCTAATTGACTTGATGAGCAAAATACATTGACTACGCAAAGTATTGTGATCTATCTTTTTAACATATTCACTTTGGACTTTCATGCATGATTAACATCATGATTACCAATGCGTATTGATAATTAGTATTGTGTAGGTAAAACAATTGATTCTACAACTATTACTCACTACGTTTCAAAATAATAGATGTTTTAGATTTTTCACACATACTAAAAAAAGTATTCATTCGACAATAAATACAATTTTTGTTATATAAAAACAATTTATTATAGTTTCAACCAATAGTTTTACTTATAATTTTTTAAGTTGACAATCTATTATCATTAATTACTAAAAATGCATGAAAAAAAATTATTTTTTCTTTTCAAAATAATCATATCGTTTTCTTTTTTATCATTGGACACTTTTTCATGGTCTCCTAAATATTAAGATCTCAAAATGATTCTCTTTTATCTCATGAACCAGCTGCAGCTATTATGTTTTTAAGTGTTATAGCATTTTTGTTTTTAAAAAAAAACTAATGAACTGTATAAGATTTACAAAAAAATGGATTTGCAATATACATAAATGTTCAATTAATTAAGAAACTAGTCATCCACAAAAAAAAACTCTGTATTTTCTGTGTTTATGGCAATTTTGCCCCTCTAATCTACATAGACCGTCTGTAACAAATAGTCTATCTATTTGCTGCATAGCATAGATTTTTCTCTCTTCAATTTTTTTTTAAAAACTATTTCCCAGAACTTTCTCTTGTGATACTTTTAACATTACCAAATAAAGTCGTGAATCTCAATGATATTTTCCCCCTTGATGTTTGGATATTTGTGAAATTCATAGGCACGCGAAAATAGACTGTCTAATCATATGTTATATAAAAATAGATTGTCTAATCATACGTTATAATAATTTCCGTCTATTTACAAAATATATATCCGTTTCGAAAAATTCAAAATATGTTAAGTAGAAATAAACATCTACTGTTTTATGTATTTACAATTTCGTTTTCGATATATATAAACCTATAGAGTCATTTGAAGTTTAGAGGGGTAAAGAGACAAAAATGACAAAAAAAAATTTTTGCCGATTTCCTTTAACAACCCTCCAAGAGGACGAGTTGTCACCAATTGATCTACAGATCAATTGGTAAAATGACAAATTATAATTAAAATTTATTTAATTTTCAAATGAAAAAATACAGATGATTATATTCTTAATTAATCTCTAACCACCTATTATTTTACAAAAATAATGTTATCATCATAAATAACTAAATTTTATTTTACGAAAAATGAACTCAAATTATCTTGTAACCCAACCGAATTGGCGCCCTTTTGGTTCAGTATTTTTCACCAAATAAATTCCATCAGTTTTGGCAATCCACAAACGTATTTGTCCCCATCGTTCTATGCTGGCTCCTCTATATGCTCTCCATAATGTGACCCATTTAAATTTATGGTCAAAGAAGATTGGTGTCTAAAAGAAAGGTGAATCAATAAAACTAAACTTGAACGAATTAGAAGGAAAATTAATATATGGGCTAAAAATAAACACTCTAAGATATTTTAACAATTTTTTGTTTCTCAAACATATCTTTCACAAATTTTCTCAACTATACCTCAATCATTCTCTTATGTAACTAAATATTTCATTTTAATTAATTAAATTATTAATGAAATGTATATAGTTAAATAATCATCATCTTTACTTCTTTTTTTGGTTAAATAATCATTATCTTTACTTCTTCTTCTTTTTTGGGTTAAATAATCATCATCTTTACATCTTTACCTTTATATAAAGAATTAATGAGTTTGGAGTACATGATTAGAAAAAACAATAAAAGAAATTTGAAACAACCGAAAATTATAAACACAATACTCGAAAAATCTAAACATGATTAATAATAAATAAAATTATTATAAAAAAAACATGCGCGGTTGGGCGGGTCAAAACTCTATTTTTCAGTTATATTGAATTATGGGTTCGATTTAGATTTGAGATTTTCGAACTTTCAGATTTTCTCGGATATTCGTATGGGTTCAGTTTGGATAATATTCAATTTCCAAAATACCGTGAAACAAAACTCGTTAGAGTATTTAAAAAAACATCAGATGACTAAACTTAAATTTTTATAGTTTAAATAAATTAGTTATAAATTATTTATTGATTTTTCTAAATTTTATCACTTTATAAGTGNTTAAATTTTTATAGTTTATATAAATTATTTATAAACTTTTGTTGATTTTTCTAAATTTTATCACTTTATAATTTTTTTTGAATTTTTGTAACAAATTTTATTTAGAAAATAATAATATGGTAATATAGTTATTTTAGNTTTTAGAAGTTAAGGATTTATTTTAAATTTGAAAACAAACTATATTTAAATTTGCTGAAAATTGATGATTTTAAATTGTGTTTGTTTATAATTTTGATAGTGATTAAGTGAAAAGAATATTAGAATATTCTAAAATATTTGTTAGAATATGTAAATGAGTAATTATAGTTATTTTAATTTATTAAATACATTTAATAAAAAATTTAAAATATGTTTATTTTAAAAAATCACACATGAAAAAGTCTATGTCTTCCTTTTTAATAAGATAGATGATGTTACAATGAAACAAGGAGAAACTTTGTGCAAAAGTATTTTAAATTTTGTTTATTTATAGGCTTGGGTCGGATATTTTACTTGAAATCTGGATTCGAACGAGTTTTGAGCTTCTAGTTGTTGGAGTACTCGGTATATTTTAAATGACCCAAAACTTAAACGGTATTCAATACTTTAAACGGTATTTTAAATGACCCAAAATATACTCAATATTTTTTTAACGAAATTTGTTTTTAATTAACTTTTAAATGTCGATTTATTACACTTTTAAAATATTGTCTTTTTATATATAATTTATGAAATTCGTTTTGTTTAAAAGAAATATTTTTGGATTTTAATAAATTAACTCATTAGTGGCGATTAGGTAACTAACTAAATTAGTTCACTAAAGCTAATTTTGTACAATAAAACCTTTACAACTTAATATTTGATAAATTAATAAATCAATAATTTACATTTAATCTCCTTCTCATTAACTTTGTACAATTATTTTATTTTTTTGTCAACGGCTTAAAATAACTATATTAGTCCGGAGAGCCGGGCCTGAGTCGCAGAATTTACATGATACAGGTTTTGCGGATGAAGTCGAGCAACACGTGCTAACTTGTCCGCGTTAGTGTTTAAACTGCGAGGAATAAAAGAAATAGAGAAGGAAACAAAACTCCCTTTACACTCCTGGATGACGTCTAGGTACGTGTGGAAAGTTGGCTAATCATGTGGTGCGTTGATCATCTTCACTAATTCAGTGCTATCTGTCTTGAAATCTACGGTTGTCTTTTGGAGGGCAATCATACACTGCATCGCCCAGATGAAAGCCTCTATCTCTGCGTGTAACGGCGAAAAGTTCTGGCGGACCTTTCTCGCACCCATGAAAGCGTCTTCTTCGCCATTTTGAAAACAGTTCCAGTCCATCTCTGAATATAAGTCTCCATCCTTCCAAGACCCATCCATATAGCACTGAAAATCTGAATAGGATGTGACAAGCGTAGACGGCGTCGAGACAATGAAATCATGTGAATCTTGATTTAAATCCTCCTCATGTGCGGTCATCCACAAGGCCGCCTCTCTCTCTGCCACTATCAACATCCTCGAAGGTATCTGTGACAAAACCCAAATTTGTACCGCTGGCGGACATTCAAAAAAGCATGATTTACCGTCTCCTTATATGCGCCACACCGCACACAATGTATGCATTAATGCATATTATAACCTTAATTAGAAATTCGTATATTCTTTCCCTTAATAAGCCATAATCAATATACGTTAATAAGATAATGATATTTTTATCAAGTATATCTTCTAATACTCTAAAAGAATTAAGGAGTTTTTAACTTTTGTACTTTTAGTATATTCTAGAAAATATTAAAAAGACCTTTTATAATGTAAAAATTATAGAGAATTTGATTAGCACAAAACATTCGTTACGCAACTCGAATGATAACCAAACTAATTGATTTTTGACTTATGGATATGAAAATAAAATCGAAAACCGAACCAAACCGAACCAATACGAGTAAAATCAACCCGAGTTAAAAATTGTTAGCGGGAATAACTGAATTGAATAAAGTTGTAACAATCCGTCTCGCGGGACCCACCGGCTGGCCATGCAGAGCATGGATCCTAACCCTTGACCAGTCAGCCAGATAGGTTGTTGGTGGCATGGCGTTCCCTTTTAACCCAAACATCCGCGCTTGGCGTTCCTCGAACTCATGACCTCACCCTTTAACAACCTTCCCACATGATAAGTTGTCACCAATTGATCTGCACAACCCGTTCCGCGGGACCCGTCGGCTGGCTCTGCAGAACATCGACCTCAACCCCTCATCTCTGACAAACCAGCCAATCAAATAGATTGTTGGTGGCATGGCGTTTCCTTTTAACTCAAGCATCCGCGCTTGGCGTTATTCGAACCCATAACCTCACTCTTTAACAGCATTTCCACATGACAAGTTGTCATCAATTGATCTGCAGATCAATTGGTGACAACTTGTCCAATCATTAGTTATATTTTTTAACACGCTACTTGTATATAGCTAAATCGCGTTTTAAAACGCGAAAAAATGATGAATATTATAAAAAGGTAAAATAAAATAACTGATTGTATACCATTCATCCTTTTACAAGTAGCCAATTACAAAATTACACGTCTTATAATCATTTTTAAGCATTTTAAAATATTTACTTCTATTTTTTGAACCGAAGAAACTTCTTCTTCTTCTTCCTCTTCGTCTTCGTCTTCTTCATCATTACAGAGAGAGAGATCAGAAGATTCTGAAACTATAGAGAAGGAAACGTTTTGTATATTCATCGATACACACATACTCTGTGAGATTTATATAACGTTTCATCGAGTGCGTATCTCTCTCAGTTTCTTCTTCCTTTTGATGATGAGAGTTTAGAGATCTTTGATTTGGAATCATCAGGTTCCATTTTAGATTTCTCGAAAGCTTTTTCGATTTCCCGCTTTTGAAATTTTATCAGATTTGGTATGTGATCTCATTTTGATTTTGTCAATTTTGAACTTTAGATTTTGTCAATTTGAATTCTAAATCTTGATCTTGTTTAGCTTTTTCAAAGTTATATATTTTTTTTCCGCTGAAACTCATTTCATTAACCTGTTACGAACTTTCCGCTAGGTAAAGCCGAGAAGGAATTCATAGTTGTATATTTTTTTCTCCGCTGAAACTCATTTTCATGTAGCTGGTAACTAACTTTCCGCTAGGTAAAGCCGATAAGAAATTCATAGTTGTATCATTTTTTTTCCGCTGAAACTCATTTCATTAAGCTGGTAACGAACTTTCCGCTAGGTAAAGCCGATAAGGAACTCAGAGTTGTATCTTAGAAGTTATATTTCGAACATTGAGGTTGTTGCGGATGAAGGCAATTAAGGGATGGCGTCAAGGTAGAACAAGTTATATGCAATCTTTGCCCGGGGCTCGTCAACGTGTTCCTATAAAGAAGCGAGTTTGGATCATAATCGTCGTTGTTGTTTCGTTGATAGCAATGTTTATAATTGGTGTTTATATGTTCCCATCTCGAAGTAAATCCGCTTGTTATATGTTTTCGTCTAATGGATGTAAAGGACTTACTAATTGGCTTCCACCTTCGCCGAGGGAATTTTCCGATGATGAGATTGCAGCTCGTGTTGTGGTTAAAGAAATATTAAGCTCCCCGCGGGTTATACGAAAGAGTTCTAAAATCGCTTTTATGTTCTTAACTCCTGGTACATTGCCTTTTGAAAAGCTATGGGACCTCTTTTTTCAGGTAGATATCGTTTCTTTTCTCGGTATCATTCGTTTGAGAGTATGCCTTATGATGAACACTTGCTAGATGTTTAGTATCTTTCGTCTCAACGGTTTTGTATGCAGGGTCATGAGGGGAAATTTTCTGTTTATATACATGCTTCAAAGGATACACCGGTTCACACTAGTCGTTACTTTCTAAACCGCGAAATTCGAAGTGATGAGGTTTGTTAATTTGTGCAAGAATGAACTACGTTTAGTCGGTTGATATGTTATGTATGTTTTATGAAGGTTGTTTGGGGTAGAATATCAATGATTGATGCCGAGAGACGTTTATTGACGAATGCTCTTAGAGATTCTGAAAATCAGCAGTTTGTTTTACTCTCTGATAGGTAATCTAATCTCTGAGAAACGTTGTTTTAACTTCCTATTGATTAGTCCGAGTCTGGCCTAACCGACTTTGAGTGTTTATGGTTTTTTGCAGTTGTGTGCCACTCCGAAATTTCGACTACATGTACAACTATATGATGTATAGTAATGTCAGCTATGTAGACTGGTAAAAACATTTGTTTATATAGACGAGATTTCGACGTTTTAAAGTACCGTTACTAATTATGTATATGATTTTCCGCTTACTCTTTAGCTTCGATGATCGTGGTCCACATGGAATCGGTAGGCATATGGATCATATGTTGCCGGAAATTCCAAAGGAAGATTTTCGAAAAGGTTCACAGGTATTAATTATCATCGAACTAAACACATTTGAATCAGCTTATTTGGTTACATTCGTCGTCATTGAGAAGCATTTTGATCAAGTGGAACTTAGTCTATTTATCGATATATTTGTGCAGTGGTTCTCCATGAAACGTCAGCACGCTGTTATGACTATGGCAGACAATCTTTACTACTCGAAATTCCGGGACTATTGTGGGGTGAGTATGACAGTCTTTACCTCTATTCTCGAGTTAAGGAGGCGTTACTATCTACGAAAATCAACACACATTACGGTTTTTTTTTTCATTCAGCCAGGTGTAGAGAGCAACAAGAACTGCATCGCGGATGAACACTACTTGCCAACATTCTTCCATGTGAGAATCTGTTCTCTTTAGTTATAGAGACAATGTTTCAATTTTTTTTCGTATTTTCGTTTCTCGGTTATATAATTCGTTGTGTGTTAAATCTCTTAGATGCTTGATCCTGGTGGTATTGCTAACTGGACATTGACATATGTTGATTGGTCTGAGAAAAAATGGCATCCAAGAACATATATGCCTGAAGATGTCACGCGCGAATTGCTCAAGAACCTCACCGTAATATCACTAAACCGTTCTAGTCTCTTACAAAACATTTCTCGACTTATTCACTTGCAACCGGTAATACCTTTTGATCAATTTGCAGTCCATCGATGCAGTTTCTCGAGTAACAAGCGAGGGAACGGTATACATTCAACTCCACTTCTACTAAGTTGTTAATTTTACCGAGATTGTAAATTTTCGTTTTTTCGTATGCTTGCAACTACACAGGGTGAAGTAACATGGACACATTGTATGTGGAATGGAATTAAAAGGCCTTGCTATCTCTTTGGAAGGAAATTCCACGCGGATACACTCGATAAATTGATCGACCTCTTCACAAACTACATAAGCAACACTTAGTCCTCTCGAGCGGTTTTTGATGGAAATGCAACGCCATAGGAGGTATTCTTTTTACTCCGATTCTTTGACTAACGGTCCTTATAACGTATCAACTCGAGGAATCTAGATAAGAGCAGAGAAAATCGTCGTGATCTTGAGATATATGCTGTTCGATTTCGTTGGAGACGTTGGGACACTTCTCATTGTTGTTTATAACGTTTTCAAGAGTGTTTTGTCTCTGTTTTTTTCGTAATGAATATCGAAAAACATACGGTTTAAAAGCTGAGGATTTTCTCTAGAACTACATTCTTATTACTTGCATATTACAAAAAAATTAATATTACAGACACAGAACATCATTTTTGTTTCAATGCCGATGTCCTAAAGCCACGACCGGGATCCTCACCTTATGCCTTCGGCTACCTTTAAGCGTCACCTCTCCAAAATTGTAAGCTCCTGAAACCGATCTGACGGTTAGAGTGACGGAGAAACTTCTGGAAGCACCAGGTCTGAGAGTCATTGCGGGTGGATTTACTTCAATGGCGATAGACGGCTGCATCCTAGCTGTTATTGTGTAAGTTTCTTCTACATCTGCCACGTTCGTCACTCTCCTTGTTACTGTCTGTGTCCCAACAAGGTGAGAAATGGCGATTGATGGTGCGTTGAAGTTTGAAGGATGTTTCATATCGTAGTTGCAGGGTGTGTTTGTGTAGTTTCGTATTTCGTGTGCATCAATCCCCGGGGTTGTGCACAAGAATCCTAGATAGTCCTCATAACCTACAAGAGTAAACCGATCAGTCTTGATCAAAAGATCTTTGTACATTGTAGATGAAACCGAGCAGCAATACCTGCGTCGAAGATCAGACCAGGATCTAGAGCAGCACTTGGATTGACATGACCACTTCCGTAATCGAAAGGAGTGGCTTTAACAAAGGTTACAGTCTCTGTGTCTGAATATTGCTGTGCCTGTAGAGGCCTTCCTGCTCTATCTATAACCGTTGAGGTTGTCATCAAAGCCGATTTGATAGCCGCTGGACTCCATTGACGATGCTTCTGCTTCACAAGTGCAGCTATCCCGGCTATGTGCGGTGCAGCCATGCTAGTTCCCGATATTAATGCAAATCCTTCACCTGCATAAGAGCCCCACACACAGTAAGAAACTATATCTCCACATGTTAGCTTCAGAATTTTTGAATGCTTACCGACATAATTAGGCTCGTCTGTTCCGTTAAAAGACCAAGCAGCCCATATTAGATAACCCGGTGCAAGAATGTCCGGTTTCAGAAGATCAGCATCTTGAAAGCTGAAATCTTTAGTGTTGGGTCCTCTAGCTGAGAACAATGCCACTTGAGGAGCTGATTTGTGAAAAGTAGGTGCTAAACCATCTCCGATACTTCCTTCGGCTTTAAAGCTTTTTACTCGTCCTGTCCAATCCCTTGAAGTACTGACGTTGTAGTAATCGATCAACTCCTAAAGAACACAAACAGAAAGCGCAATTCAGATTGAGAAATGAGGCTGAGAGAGTAAGTGACAACGTCGAAAACTTCTGTTACCATTGACTTAGACACATCTGTAATCAGGATTCCTGGAACAGCAGAAGGAACAGGATCGAATTTTGTTCCCGGAGAAACATTTTCAACAACAAGAACAAAACCAGCAGCTTCGAGATGCTTCAGGGTTTCAACAACTTTCTTGATGGAAGCTGTACCAACAACGAAGTTGAAAGAGTATCCGCAGAGAATAATCTTTCCTTTGACTAATTTCTTGTTAAAGACCTCTGGTCTTTGGCAATCAGATGGATTATACTTCGAAACAGATGAATCGAGCAGAACATCATTTGCAGAAACCAAAGTGTACAACCGATGAGGCCGAGTTGATGCTGCAGAAGAATACATAACGGTTTCATTAAAACAAAAACTTATCCGGAATACGAAATGCCAAATGTAGAGTAACGGTTCTTTTTCTCCTTACGGGATAATCCCATGCCAGTCAGAATTTTTCCATTTCCGAGGGTCAGATGATTTTTGTATCTGCGATCATCAATTGCAGCTGCGACAGTAGTTATCCAGGGGCTATATGAAACCAAAGTTTTAGGAAATGGGCCTCCGTTTCCAGCAGCTTGAGCTACGAAGACACCAGCTTTTACGGCTCCAAGAAGTGTAGCATCGAATGGATTCAAGAACGTTGTCTTTGTAGTTGTTGGAGGACTGTTGGGACCAACCGATAGGCTCAAGATATCAACGCCATCATGAACAGCCTGCTCATGAAGATCTCTAATTAATATCAACTAAACCGTTGTTCACGGATATTAGCAGCAGGAGAAATCATTTCCTCTAACTACTAATTTGCGATAAAGTAACCATGTGCCAAGTTATTACTCTTTTACCTGATCAATTGCAGCAACTACATCAGCAACAAAGCCTCCGAAAAGCCGATAAAGAGCCTTGTAAACAGCAATCCTGAAAGAAATTAGCAGTTTCGCTTACGAAGAAGAACAAAACAAACTTGTCACCAGAACTGTCATTTTATCTACTTACCTTGCACGCGGAGCCATCCCACTTGCTTTTCCGAATTCATAACCGTGCATTCTCAACGGAATACCGTTATTCCCAGCTGCTATAGCTGCGGTATGACTGAAAGTCCAACAGTCCGATAAGAAGAAGTAAAAAAAATCAGATTATAAGAACAAAACTATAAAGACAAACCTTCCATGCCCATCGCCATCCATTGGCGATGCATAATCGATATTTGGGTTAAATGCCCCAGCCGCTTTAGCAGCTTCAGCAAAATGTTGAGCTCCAACGATTTTTCTGTTGCAAAAGCTCTTCTTAGTATGAGGATCTTCTTCACATTTCCCTTTATAATGAGGAAGAGGGCCATAAGGTAATCTATGGTGAGAGGCAAAACTCGGGTGATGCGGATAAATCCCCGAATCAACAAACCCAATAACAACATCTTCTCCTGCTCTCTCAAAACCACCACCTGTTGGCCAAACATCGGTTGGAAGTCCCAAAAACTCCGGTGTATGCGTGGTTAGTCTCCTCACTTTCCAATCTTTATTAACAGATTTCACACCGGGGGCACGACGTAGTGTTTCTGCCTAGCAAATATAGTGGATTAGTGTAAGGGGAAACGAAAAACATATTCGTAGAAATGAACTCGAATCAATATTCTTCCCACCTGCTTAGGAGAAACATGAACTGCAAATCCATTTATAAGGTGTTTATAACTGTAAAGCTTTTTGTATGATCCTTCTTTAAAGAGCATTCCAAGAATCATATCGTGTTTCCTCTCTAAGTGACGAGCATACGATGTTACCAATTCACTGAAAAAAACAAAGCAACAGATTTTTAATCTAGCAAGCAATAATGTATAGCAATCGAGGAAAAGAAACTATCAAAGTACCTTGATGTATCAATCTTCTCATCAGATTCAACAGCGGTTGCTTCAAAACCGTTTTCGCCACCTCTGTAACTAATGATTGGATCTCCTTCCATAGTCACAATATAAACCTCTGCTATCGCAGTAACAAGAAGCCCGAAAACGACAAAAACTCTCAATCTCATATCCATATTGATTCTCACCAATGAAAGCTTCAAGCTTTAAATAATCTTTATGCAGATTCAACTGCAGACATCAGAATCAAATAGAAATGCATTAGCAACATCCTGAGACTAATACCACTATCAATGGAAGCTATCACTTCACTCAAACCACATAACAAAATGACAATAATCATCTCAAAAGGAACAAACTTTCTCACAAAAATACACATAACACATAATCAATCTACTGTTTAGAGACACAAGAATCATCTTCACATTGGTTCTCACCAATGAAAGCTTCAAGCTTTAACTATTCTGTAGATTCAACTACAACATCAAAATCAAATAGAAATGCAATATCAATGGAAGCTATCACTTCACTCCAAAAATGACCCTAATCATCTAACCTCATACACTATTCTCAGAAAGCTACAGGACATAGTTTTGGTCTAAAAGGAACAAACTTTCTCACAAATCAACTATATAGACACACAAGAATCAAAGCTTGAAGACAAAGAACCTCAAGTAGAGAAAGTTTAGCTACATCTTATGCCATTTATATATGAAAAAAAAGAAAAAGAAAAACAGTAACAGCTATTGCAATGAGACAACACAAAAGAAGAGAAGAAAGAATCTTTGAAATCAAAAATCATCTCAAGCAAAGAATATACAAATATCAAAAAGTGTATATACATTTTATCAACACACACACACACACAAACAACAAAAGCAAGAAAGAAAAAATTGTAGCTTTGAATATAGTAAAAGCCAAAAGAAAAGGTTTAATAATGTGTGATACGAAGCTTACATTTGATTCAAGAGATTGAATCAAGAAGGAGAAAAACAAAAAACCCAGAAAAGATTTAGCTTTTTTATTGAGATTAAGATTGAAATCAAACCGAAAAATTAGAACTTTAGTAATCACATTTGTAGATCTTTAAATGGGTTTTTGTGATTCTGGGTTTTTTGGTAGAGTAGAGATCTAGCAAAAGAGAGAGAGAGAAAAGGAAGAGGAGAGTAAGTAGAAAAATTTACTGTGAGATTCAGTGATGAATCAATGGAGTGATGAGTGGGGTAGAAATGGAGAGAAAGAAAATGTTTTTTTAATTTTTATTGATATTTCTTTATTTTAAAAAGGGTGAATTTGATTTTTTTTTAAATCATTAAAAAGAAAATTTTAATTTTAGTGAGTCTGAAAAATTAAATAAAATATTGAGGAGTTTTAACAAATTAACATCCATTCTTGAACAAAAAAGAAAAGAAAAGAAAATGTTTTTAGTTTTTTTTTTATATTTCTTTATTTTAAAAAGGGTGAATTTGATTTTAAAATAATCTTTAAAAAGAAAATATTATTTTTAGTGAATCTAAAAAAAGCTGATAAAATATTTAGGAGTTTTTACAAATTAACATCCATTCTTGAACCAAAAAAAAAGAAAAGAAAATGTTTTTAATTTTTATTGATATTTCTTTATTTTAAAAAGGATGAATTTGATTTTTTTAAATCATTAAAAAGAAAATATTAATTTTAGTGAGTCTAAATATATATATATATATAGGAGCTTTTACAAATGGGAGACTTACAAAAATACACCTTTGTATTGTCTGTTTTTCAAAAATACCCCTACTTGAAAAAATTTTATTTTTACACCTTTTTTTTTAATGAAAAAGACCATTATACCTCTAGACTAAAAGAAACCCTAAACGTTAAACCCTCAACCATAATTCCTAAACTTTAAACCCTAATAGCTAAACCTTAAACCATAATCACTAAACCTTAAACCCTAAACCCTAATATTTGAGGTGTATATTTGAGAACCATTAAAAGACAGGTGCAAATGTAAAATTTCTTTTCTTTTTAAGTGTATTTCTGTAAATTAATCTTTACAAATTAACATCCATTTTTTAACAAAAAAACATCCATTCTTGAACCCAAAAAAAAAAAGAATATTAGGGATAAAATGGTGAAATATTTTTTTGATAAATAGTGAAACATTTTGTAGGGGAAAAAGGAGATAGAAAATTAAATAATATTTTCTAGGTTATTTATTAATATTATTCTTTAAAAATAAAATTAAAACGGCTATGTATTTTGAGTTATTTATGATAATTTTTTATTTTTGCTAAAAAGTCATTTATGGACAAATAAGTAAAAGATTAATTTACAGAAATACATTAAAAGGNATGATCTTTTTCATTAAAAAAAGAGGTGTAAAAATAAAAATTTTTCAAGCAGGGGTATTTTTGAAAAACAGACAATACAAAGGTGTATTTTTGTAAGTCTCCCTAAGTAAAATAAAAAATTTGGTGTTGGTGGATTTTACATAAATACCCGATTATCCTAAAGTGGAGGAGTGACCATTCGAGCGCGAGATTGTCCGTCAGTTCTTAATGAAATGACGGTATTACCCCTTGAAAGTTCATATGGAAATTTTTTTTTATAGCAATGTTGTATAAAAGCCAAAATGATATTTATTTTCCTAGGTGTTTTGTGAAACATTTTACATTACAATATTAAAAATTGTACTTGAAAAACTGAACCCTACACCAATCAATTTTGTAGCTTAAAGCAAACTTATCAAAATTATGGTCTTTTAAATTATCAAAATGTTTCACGGGTTACTAAATGGTTGATTAATGTTTTTAAATTAGGAGGTATGGAAATCAATTTCCGGAAAATTCAATTTATGCAGACTAATTAAGGGATGTTTACATAAAAAATTTGGTGTGGTGCAAATAGAACTATTTGTATCGCTGATGGGAAGCAATTTGTGGCAGAAAGATTTATCATGTAAAAAATTATCTTTATAGTTATTTATGATAATATTGTAATAAAATAGTAGTTTTGACTATTAAACAAAAATTTTACTATTATTACATTGGACTAATTAATTACTTTTAAAAAATTACTGATAGTCAAGATGTTATTCGTATGATTGATAATTCCAATGAGTGATCAGAATTTGCAATGGAGTGAAAAGAGTTCGAGAGGGAGAGGAATGCATTATCGCTTCAAGATATCATATAATCCGCGAAATTCAAATGTCAAGGCAGACCGTTTAGCTAGACATCACCCTGTTATTTTTTCTTTTGTTGGTTGTTCTATTCCGGTGTGACATAATAGCATGTTCGTGTAAAAAAAAGAAAATTTGCTACCAAATGCCAATTATGTTGGAAATCAACATTTTTGTTTATCTTTCTAATTTTTAAAATTTAAAGTTTTTACAGAAAATTGATTGATATTCCACTACTCATATCTCATGTAATTAATGGTGCATTGCTTATTTCAATTTCTTTTTCATTTCTTTTTTTTTGTTAAATTCTTTTTCATTTCATCTAAGCAAAAACAAAAACTTTCTAGGCTTTGACTATGCATATGATTGCCTAAACAAACTTAGATTGAAAGATTGTTGACAGAAAAAACAAAAGTTTGAGAGAAAACACATTAATTGAAGTGTCTAGAGAGAAATAAAATTATAATATTGTCATAAATTGGTTACAGCCTAACAGGTGAAAAAGTAATATTACAAAATTGATAATTAGAGGGCCAATGTTACATGTAACTCAATTATGATGTTTGATTGCCAATGAAAAGAATTCATTTTCAATCATAAACGCGTTTTCATTCATAAAGGCTTTTTATGAAATCGTAAAAATTACAATAATATAGATGATTAAAATGTTTAATTTGAGAGATTTAATCATTATTTTCAGATGCTTAAAATGTTTTTAGGTAAAATTTTAAAAAGTTGTTATGGTTTAGGATTGATGTTCTTAAGATATCACATAAAATCATAGAAGTAGGATTGAGATTTGCGAGACTATAAATTTTTATAGTAATATAGATCGAATTATTTACGTATAAATTTTTGTTTCCCGATTCAAGAGTAGTCGATCTATCTATATAATCTTTAAAAGTTTCTCGAAGCCAAACCTAATGTCTCATTCGATATGCCTTAGGGTAGTCCATGCATAGAAGACACACAAAACTCAAGTTAGTTACTTCATTTTATAGTAAAACCAAAGAAAATCGAATTTCATCTTATGTTTGTGTCATTTATAAAACAAATTACATCCATTTGAAGCTGTTAAACTTAAAAGGTGTGACTAAATTTTATTTACAATGAAAATGAGAAATTTACATGGAATATATGTGGCCAAAAAAAGAGTTGGGACTAAAGTACAACATATTTTAATTTTGTGCACCACTTATTTCATTAATAACTAAACGATTACAAAGATTCGCGCATCATGGAACATGTTCGGATGTGCCTGCCAAAGACTAAACTTACAACCATATAAATAAAAACGATAACATGATAGAGACACAAACTTTAGTAAATTTGATAGAGCGTCGATAAAACTTTTGAAATTGCAACGCACGAGTAAGTTCAATAAAAATTTTCGACGCATGACTAAAAGTACAACATATTTTATTTCATTTTAGTGTAAAATTTGGAACCAAATAATTTTGGTTGATGTACTATAGAGAAATTATTTTCATCTACAACTTTAAATGTAGTCCACAGAAGGTCTTAGACTCTTGTACAATTATACATAAGAAGTTTTGAGGATGTGTGAAGTATGCAACTGACTAAAAAACTAAATTTATAATTCTTCTTTTAGAAAAAAGCTAAATTTATTTCAATTCTCAAAATGAAATTTAAAAATCTTGAACCGCCCCTATATATATATATATATATATATATA
>OVAN01010115.1:0-16099 GCA_900406275.1 Anastatica hierochuntica | reverse complement strand
TTAGAGAATCAACACAAATCAAATCAGAGAGAGATATCATTGTATTAATCAGAAATAAGAGTAAAAAGAGGGTTCGGAAAGCTTCTCAATCAAAAAACTAAGATGCTTCTTCTCCCTAGGATGAAAACTCTCTCAAGCTCTCTAAGTCCCAAAAACTGCATAAGAGTGCATAAAAGTGCATAATGAAAGGAAAAACTCGAGTCTAGGTCTTTTAGGTGAAATCCGGTTCGAAATAAGTTAGTTCTGGTTCTTCATAAAAACGGTCCGCAAATCAGGACAGGGATCGATCGATCCTTGTCTGGATCGATCGATCTGTGTCCAAAATCCTAGTTATTTTCCAGCTTTGCATGAACACTTCCTTTGAGGCTTGAAATCCATCGAAAATGCTTCCTTTTTCGCACATTCAAGCTCAGATCCTATAAAAACAACAAAGAATACAGAATCGCGCCAAAAAAAGTCGAATACATACTAAAAACCATAGATCTCGAATGAAAACCGTACTAAAACCTACTAAAATACTAACACATCAGTGTCCCACTCCGGTGAAAATTTCCTCCTTTTCTGTGTTTACCAAGGGATGATTTGGGTCTACTTGCAATTTGTTCACTATGACCGTTGGGTCTATGCTCGGTATATCTACATGAGACCAGGCAAAGCAGTAGAAGTTAGACCTTAAGAAGTCAATTAGTCTTTGTCGTAGGCCTTCTTGGAGGCCTGATCCTATCTTAAGGCCCCTTTCCGGATTATCGGGTACAATTGATACCTCATCCAGCTATTCCACCTCTGGCTCCTCGGTGTGTTTGGTCAGAGGTGGTTTCTATAATTACTATAAGGGGGTCGTCTTGCCTTTTAGGGAAGTCTGATAGCACGATATGGCATTCTCCTAATCTCCTTTGATCTCTCTAATTCCCCAAGGTGTCAGGAATTTCAGCACTTGATGCAAAGTAGAAGGCACGACGCTCATCTCGTGTATCCAGGGTTTTCTCATGATCATATTGTAGTCAGAAGCGCAGTCTACCATGGAGAATATGGTAGAGAGGTTTACTCCTCCTACGTAGACAGGAAGTGTAACTTCTCCAATGGTCTGCGTGACTTCTCCGCTGAAATCTACAAGCAGGGTGGCTTTCTATGTTAGGGTTTCCTGGGCTAAACCCAGGTTTGAGTATGCCCCCAAGAAAACTACGTTAGTGGAGCTTCCATTGTTGATAAGTACCCTCTTCACCAAACAATTCGCCATTGTTAAGGAAATAACCATGGCATTGTGGTGTGAAGTTAGAAACTTGTCTTGTTCTTCTGTGGTAAAGCTGATTATTTCCTTGTTGTGGCTTTGGCACTTGGCTCCTTGGACGTCTGGATTAATTTTTGCCGTTCTTGTGCTCTTCTTTTCTGCTGCATGGGAGATCCCGCTGATCTCTAATCCTCTTGATATCACATTAATCATGTGGTCGTGTCTTGGAGGAGAGTCTGGGCTCTTGTACCCTGCATGCGCGTTGTCGTATTGGCTGTTTAATAACCATTTGGATTTGTCAGGAATGAACTCTGGGAGGTACCCTTTTTTAAGCAGTTCGTTGGCTTCCATCTTGAAGGATATGCAGTCCTCTATTCTATAATCGTGATCATTATGGAAGTCACACCACTTATTAGGGTTCCTATGATTGTCTAGAAACTTCATATTTTGAGGCCACCCGATCTAGGGACCCATCTCTTTCAGGACTCTCACCAGTTCTCCTCTGGATATCGCTAGGTTTGAGATGTCGGATCAGGTGGTTCCCGCTAGTCTTTCATCATTTACTCTTCCTAGAGGTCAATGTCCGCTCTTGGACCCTCTGCCTCCGTCTTCTCTGGGGGCTTCTGATAAGGCTTATCATCCATGACAACTTTTTCGGTTGGAATGACCCTGGACTTCGACCTGGAGGCATAGTTTTACCTTGAGACCAATTCTTCTTCACACTTTATTTGCGCCTGAGCCCAGGAAAGCACATCCCCCATCGTCCTACATAAGAATATGGTCAAGTCTTTGTATAGATCTCCATCCTCATGCAGTCCTTGCCTGGAGGCAGAGATGGTAGCCGTGATGCTAAAATTCGAGACAACCACTTTCTCCTGGTTGAAGCATTGCACATAGCTTCGCAAGGGTTCTGCTTTGTGTTGCTTGATCTTATAAAGATCCTCTGTGGATTTTGGGGTAACCTTGCTACTGACAAATTTTTTTATGAACAAGTCGGTTAATGCAACAAAGGATCCCACGCTTTCGTTAGGGATGGTGATAAACCATTGCAGAGCGGCGCCGGTGAGGCTAGATCCAAATCCCTTACACATGGCGGCTTCTCTTAGCTCCTTTTAAATTGTAACGGTCAATATCTTTTGCCTGTATTGGGCAATATGATTGTCTGGGTCCATGGTCCCGTCGTATGGCCTTACAGCTGGGAACGAGAACTTTATGGGCATGTCAATAAGTGTTATCTTCTCTATGAAGGGAGTGTCTACGTAAGATCTTAAGGCACTTCTCCTTAGAGGAGGTGAAACTCCTAGTAGGAATTCGATCATTGACTGAATGGCCTCGAACTTGTTGGAGAACATCAGTTATAAGCATCTTACCTCCTCGGACTGTTGGATCAGGTTCGTAACTTGTCGACCCTGCAATTCCATCTGGTCAACTAAGCCACATGCATTATTTTGATTCACCGGATTGCCTCTGGTTGGCAGGATTTCTTCCTCCATTTGGTTATCGCCTGGGGTGGTCTCTAGATCATGCATCATGCGTACGGGTACCCTGAACCTTTGTACCGCTACGAGGTTGGTCGTTGGGGTGGAGTTCGTTTCCATTAGAGGTTCTTTCTAGAGCTCCAAACGCTGAAGGCGTTGTGCATCTTCTTTCAGCTTCTTCATGCAAGCCTCCATTCTCTGCTTGAGGTTTTGGAGCTTTGCAGTGATGTTTCCATCAGGTCCGATGGGGGTTTGATCTCTCCTCAGCTGCTCCATCTCCCCAAGTCTTTTCTGTAGGGTTTCCAGTTGAGATCTCATCCCATCGTAGCTTGGGTCTGTTGGTCTGTTGATACGGGCGTCGTGATCGTGTTGTCGGTGTTATCACCAGCCATCGTCACGTAGCTTTGATTGTATGCTCCCCTCCTTCTAGCGCCAAACTGTTATAGATGATTTTGGGATGTTCTTTGGAAGCACTACGGAAGCAAGAGATAACAAATAGGAAGCAAGAAATAGCCAGAGAAATAGAGAAAGACTTGGTGTGTTTATTATGAGGAAACTATTACAATGGGGTTTTGAGTGTAAGAACTCGTACAAATATTGAATTCTCTTAACCTAAGTCTAGTCTCTAGGGTTTTTTGTGAATACATTGTATGGACCCTTAGGTCTAGTATTTATAGTGATTTGTCGATGATTATCCCCTTTGAATTAGGAAAACCTTGTATATCCTTAGATATTTAGGCATATTTCATTTTCCTAAGGATTTCCTTTTCTCAGGTGGAATAGTCATCCGACTTCCTACCAAGAGGCACACTCTCGACTTCCTGCTCAAGTCAGCATTCCCCTGCTTTTGGCTAAAAGCCTGTCATACTACTTCCGAACCCAATGGATTTCCCAAAGTCCAAAATACTCCCAATAGATGTCATGTAAAGAGACATGAATATAAAGCATGATTCTTTAGCCTCTCATGTCAAGGTCATCAACTCTCAACTTCAACAAGTAATGGTGGATCAAAAAGGAAAGGGAATTGTCACGAGAAAAGAGGAACAAGAAATGACTTTTTCAGTGTCTTCTTGGAGGAAATCTACAATGATTCTCAACCATGGGAATGTAATTTGTTCACTCTTGAAGATGAGAAAATCATTAATGATTTTGAAAATCTCTTTTTGTTCCTATTAGTGAAAAATTTGTTGATGATTTGGGAGTTGAATTAGTTGGAAGCTCTCTTGAGAAGAATGGTGACTACCAGAGCAATAATAGATTTTGACTCCAAGGAGATAATCTTGAATAAGGTTGATGAAGGGACCACTCACCCTATGTTAAAGACCAAACGAGAAGATGGATACTGTGGTACGGTGTATCAAAGGGAAGATAAGGAAAGGGGTAAAGCTAAAGAAGAAAAGGCTTATGAAAACTCTGGGAAGGATAATGTTTGGGATAGGTTCTATAATATAGAAGCCAAGGAGAAATTTTGTATGAAAGCTCGACCATGATAGAGAAACCACCAAGCGAATCATCCATCAAACCTAAGACTAGCTACAACTCAAACTTCTACAAGGGAGGATGTAGATGTCAAATCCAACACTTAGAATTTATATGAAGAATTGAAGGGGAAAGAATTCAGCGGGAAGAATCCCATTTGGACTTTGAGATGAATAACATATATTTTATCGATGATCTCGAATATGAACAAAATGTTCTCGTAAGGAATTTGACAACAACAAAGAATTAATATACGAATTAAATGAAATATGGATCTAGTAGTGCTTCCGTGTGGATGAGTTTGTCGATCCCTTTCTCTATGTCTCTCCTTCTCTTTAAATAGCTTCCTTGAGTCGTAACCTCCAGCTAACAGCTCTCTGAGATCCTCTCCAGATTTCTCGGAACCGTCCAGCCCTTTAACTTAGTCAATATTCCTTTGATGACTTAATTTGACTCGTGGAAACGTCGTAGTTTTAATGGGCCTGCTTTGAGGAGATATTCGGGCCCAACAGCCGCCCCCCGCATCTGAGTCAGAGGTACAAGGCCTCAGATGCGATTCATCTCCCAGATACCGCCCTTTATTCCCTCGATTCCTGATAACTCGGGATCTTTTCCAAGATATCTTATTCTTTTTGAAATTTACGGTCCAGCTCAATCCTTGAAGATCCAACGACGGGAGATGGATGAGAACTGAAAGGTTTAGCCTTGAAACTTGTACCACTTGATGTAATATAAAGGTGGGTACTTACTTCTTTTCTCCATTATCTCACGCTTCAAGCACGATCTTCAAGGTAATTATGCCACTTTTAATTATCTTCTTCTTCTAATTGCTTTAGTTTCGCAAATGAAAGCAAAGAAACCCCATCCTTACCTTTCCATTTCTAGAGATTAGGTTTTCTTTTCCCATCTCAGAATTTTCCGACCCTTCTTTTCCAGCTCCTAATCATCTCTTCATCAGATTTGATGGGTTGCGACGGTGCGGATGACTTCAAAATTTCAAAGGGAGGTGGGAAAACCAAGCTAACTAAACTAAGTATAATAGATAGAGCCATCGTCGTTGCTGTGAAAACAGAGTTGGTGGCCTGATCTCTAACTGCCGTTGAGTCTGGTGGTTCCTCTTTGGGTCCCCACCAAGCCTCTTCTTTAGATAGACAAGATGTCGTGAACCTAATGGCTATGGCTCATGCCTCTAAACAGCTAGCTAGGGTTTGTGATATCCATGAGAATCCCGAGGATACTCCTCCGGAGTGGTTCTGTATGCATGAGCATTATATTACAAAATGTCCTCTTCGATTTCCACTCCCTACACTTCTGTTAGACCTTCTAGATCATTTTAACTTGTCCCTTCCCCAACTTTGCCCTTCTGTTTTCAGGGTAATTTTAGGTTCGATAGCAAGATCTAGGGAGGTAGGTTTCGATTTTGGGATCTGTGAGCTAGTGTCTCTTTTTATTTTAAAAGAAAGTCCTCTGACCAAAGGGGTTGGAGGGACCTATTACTTATCCGCTAGGCCTGGCAAGGAATCCTTAAACTTACCGCCAATGATGAGAATTGGCACTAACGCTTCATTTTTTTGAAAGTTGACCCGTCAACAGTTCCTGAGGGTCGTGTTTTACGCACTGCTTGGGGTCGTATGCCCGGTTAGAACCTCTAGATTCTATTAGTCGATCCTTTGTATCTCTTGTTTGCTAACCATTTGTCTGCTTATGGCGTAGGTCCTCCGGAGTTTGCACAGTTTGACTCGAAGGTTGCGAAAGCACTGGTCAAGGAATTGAAAGAGACGCCTGACAATTAGTCTGATTTCCCCTCTAGTCGTATTAATAGGGCCAGGTTTCCGGATCAATTTTAGGCCACGTTTCCTACATCCATCCCTGTGCACTTTCTCGAAGGTTTGGTCTGACTTTTATGCTTTCTTTTCTCTTTGATATAGGGAACTTGAAGGTATCTTTTATTTACGCTCTTCTTTTTCTGTCTTCAGTCTGAGAAGACGACGTTGTTGAAGTATCGACCGAAGCTAGTACCTCTGAAACCATTTTGAAAATTCCACTCCAGCTTTCGTTCAGATCAGTTGCTAAACAAAACAAACCAGCTGGGAGCTCTCGTTCTTGTGGAAGTGTTGGTGACAGGGTCTCGGCTGGTTCCTTCAGGAACACAGTCAGAGAAATCCTTGATGATGGCTCTTCAAAGCCTCTTTCAGTAGCCACGTCTATCAAAGTAGTTGATGTGGTTCCCATTTCCCAAGGAAAGAAAATGGTGGATGAAGAAACCAAGAAACGTGACTTCAAGGTCCAGGGTCATGAGATGATTGCAGTTGATGATGCACCACGCAGACGTGAAACCAGTCCTGCACCTTCCAAAGCTAGCCAGGAGTCTGATCTTCCTCGCTTGAAGAGGCTTCGTTCAGAGACCAGTGATAAAAATCCCCGTCCTGCCTCATCTAGGAGCAGTCAGGGTTCGTGGAACTTTTCCCATTCGGGACCTGGATCGATTTTGGATGATGACTGGGGTCTAGCTACACTAATGCGCCATATGAAGCGGATCGTCTGCTCCCTCCCAGTGATTGCTCAACAGTCAAACACCAATGGATACCTAGAATGTGGCGCACTGCCTTGGCGAGGTATTCCCTTTTCGGTAATCCGTTGTTGGTTTCATTTATCCATTTTGATTTTGACCCGTGTCTGGTTTATATACAGCTGGCTAATGCCCTGAACAAATCATTCTTATATTACAAGAACTAGATGAAAGATTTCCCAGATGAGAAAGAGCTTCAAGAGGTTAAGGAAGCTTTTCAAGATACTAAGAATCAGCTTAATGAGTTCGGGTCCCTGGCTCAAGGTCTCCAGGTCCAGATTGATGAATTGAGGTCTCACATGGAAACTTTGACCGTGGAGAAGGAGGATCTTAATATGGAGCTTCAGGTGAAGGGTAGAAGAGTCACTTCTTTAGACAGTGCTAGAAGGACTGTTAAAGCCCAGGTGACTGATCTGATGACTATTAACAAAGAGTTGATTGATGCCAAGACTGCAGAGATTCGTCTGGCTATCAAGCGTGGGAAAAGAGAGGTGATAGAGGCTTACGGAACATTCCTTGTAGTTGCTAGAGAAAAGTTTCAAAAGAAGAAGGAATAGATTTCCCTTCAAATCCATGCCCAGGAGATTCAAGAAAACATTGAGTTGCTGACCAGACTGATTACTAAGGAGATTTCTTATGCCCAGGAGGAGCACGGTCGTCTAGTGGCCTTGTTACATGCTGCTTAAGAAAATTATGAGAAGTATTTGGTTTCTGACTTTACTATTAGTAAGCTTCCTGTTCCACAGGTCTCAGAGACGTGTGACACCCATCCATTTTTAGGAGTGGAGGTTCCTGACCAAGCCAAGACAAGTGAACATGGAGCTGATATGAGTATGACGGATGTTGGGGAGATTCAGGATCGAGGGCTCGAAGTTTTGAAGAAGTGAAGGATGTGGATCTTGAGGAGTGATCCATTATCTTTCTTTTGTTACTCTTTTGAAAAATTTCTAAACCTATTTCAGATTCAGTGCCTGGGGAGGCCTTTAAACCCTTTTTATGTTGGTTTTCAATACTTTGTAGCCTGGGAAGGCTTTTAAATCTTTAAGACTTGGAGCCTGGAGAGGCCTTTAAACTCTCGTTTGGAGTCTTAATCTTGTGTTTTAGCTATCGTTTCAAAACTTTGCAGTTTCCAAGATTTTGGATTAAGTAATATTTTAGAAAGCTTTTTAGCTTTCTTGCTCGGTTGTCAGAAATTTAGGATTCCTTACTTCAGGCTTCTGACGATTCTTTTAATGATCTTCTCAGATTTTCCAAGTCTATGACCATGTTTCGTCAATTCTCGGGACCTCTTATCGTGAGGTTTCTGTCAATCGAATATTTGCGAAAACTCTGAATCTTTCTGGGGAATCATGTTCCTGAATACTTTGTATGGTTAGATTTCGGGGTACCTATATTTTGAATAAGGATTTTTAAGACTTTCGATAAATCAGATTTTTGGGAATCTGGAATTAGTGTTAGGATTTTAAAACCTTTGAGAGAATCAGGTTTCTGGAACCTCATATTGCTATTAGGGTTTTAAGAACTTTGAGAGGATCGGGCTTCTCGAACCCGAGATTGATATTATAATTTTAAGACCTTTGAGATAAGCGGGCTTCTGGAACCCGAGATTGATATTAGAATTTTAAGACTTTTGAGATAATCAAGTTTCTAGAACCTGGGATCGATGTTAGGATTTTAAGACCTTTGAGATAATCAGGTTTTTGGAACCCGGGATCGATGTTAGGATTTTAAGACCTTTGTTTACTCAGGCCTCTGTGAGTTTGAGTTAGATGTTAGAGTTTTTTGAATATTGAAAGGAGATATTTTATTGCTTTTTCGGAATTCGAATATTTCGCAATCATGGATACATGTTTCTGGATCTAAAGCAACGAGTTCAGCTCCTGCAACTTCTTGGAATGATTATCCAGACGTCTGAGTCCCATTGGATGGAAAATGATAGTTTTTGAAGTGGTGAGGGCTGAACTCGTTGCAAGAGCTGCCTACGTACCCTGTCAAGGGATTAAGCCTAGCGTAGTTCGATTGCTTTGATAGAATATAGTGATAATATTTTTTGAGGTTCATGGAGTTCCATGATCGTATTTAGGGTACCCCGGTTTGTACTTTTACGAGCTTATAGACCCCGGGTCGTATCTCATGGATGATCCGGTATGGACCCTCCCATCTGGTACCTAACTTCCCGACGCCTCACTCTTTGGTATTGTCAAAAACTTTCCTAAGTACAAGGTCTCCTACCGCGAGTTTCATAGGTCTCACCTTGGAGTTGTAGTGTCGAGCCATTTCCTATTGATAGTTTTGTATACGGATCATTGCCTGGTTTCAGCGTTCCTCGATTAGGTTCAGGTTGTCTAGCAACAACTGGTCATTGGTTTCAGGGTTTGAGGTACAAAAGGCTTAGTTGGAACCTTCTGATTGATACTTTGGTTGGGACTACAACCTCCACCCCATTAGCTAAAGAGAAAGGGGTTTCCTCGGTAGCTCGTCTTGGGGTATTGCGGCATGCCCATAAGACCTCAGGTAGCTTAGCAGACTAAGACTTCTTGTTTTTACCTAAACGTCTTTTGAGGTTTGCTAAAATGTATTTATTAGCAGCCTTCGCCTGTCTGTTTCCTTGAGGGTATCGAAGTGTGGACGTAGTGAGGCGTATGTTCCATTTTTTCACAAAATGTTGTGAAGTCGTCAGATATGAATTGTGATCAGTTATCTGTTACGATTTTGTAAGGGATGCCATGGCGACATATGATGTCTCGCCATATGAATCTTTCGACTTCAAACTTAGCGACTTGTTGGAGAGTCTCGGCTTCTATCCATTTGGTGAAGTAATCGGTCAAGACTAACAAGAAACGTAGTTTCTGTTGCCCTTTTCCTGAAGCTACTAAAGGTCCTATGACATCCATGGACCATCACATGAAAGGGTAAGGCGCAGATAACGAGGATAGCTTCTCGGTTGGTTGATAAATGATCGGGGCGTGCCTTTGACATTTATCGCACTGGGACGAAAATATCTCGTAGTCTACGATTATGGTCGGCCAGAAGTAACCTTGTCTTTTGATTTGGATGGCTAGAGCTTGGCCACCAAAGTGATTTCCACATGAGCCTTCGTGCTCTTCTGCCATGAGCTTAAGAACGTCAAGGCCGTGAACGCATTTTAGGTATGGGCCAGACACACTTCGCTTGTAAAGGTTAATGTCGATTATGCAATACCTTACACTTAACGCTTTGAGTTTTCGGGCCTCCCACTTGTGGGGGGGGCTACACCCTCCCGAATGTATTGCATAATTGGAATTCTACAGTCTTCTCTTCCAAGCACTCTATCGTGGAGAGATATCGGGCTAGGTTCGCTTGACTTGTTCACAGGTTCTGAGTTACTACCTAGTTTGTCGTGAATCTGGATTTTGCCCCCGGGGTATTCTAAGAGTCGGGCTCGGAAGAGTTTGCATTCTCAGAAATACCATCTGGACTTGCGGTTTTCTCTAGAGTATGGATCGTGCCCGCAGAGGTATCTCGAGAATTTGGTTCCGAGGTCCCTTTGTTCTCGGAGATACCTGTTGTGCAAATGCCCAAATCCCAAGTCTGGATCGTGCCCCCGGAGGTATATTTTTTAAAATTACGGATTTTGTTTTTTTGGGAACCAAAATGTAGTAAGGACTTGTGTTGGATATTTGCCCCAGGTAGTGGCTAATACTTCGGTTTGAACGTCGTCCTTTTGTTCTTCTAAATCGCTTTTGATGGTAGCTTTCGTAGCTATATCAATGCTAGGCTTCTCTATGCCTTTAATCGGTATGATTCGTTTGATAAGGGGATCCGAGGTGAATGCTAATGTTGGTAAAGCATATGCGGAGGAGATTTCTCCATGGGGGATTCTTGTTAGTTCGAATTTGTCGAGCTGTTTTGTGAGGTTCTGGAAAACCTCTAAATGTGCCCCCATTATTTCGTCTCTTGTTTCATATTCTCCGTGAAATTGGTTAGCCCCTAGCTGGGAATCGCTATAGGCGTTAAGTTCTCGGATTCCGAGCCCGTTTGCCAGTTTTAAGCATACAATCAATGCTTCATATTCAGCTTCGTTGTTGGAAGCATTGAAACCTAATATGTAGGATTGCTCAATTACTTCGCCAGCTGACTAAGTCAGCTTTAGGCCGATTCCGGAACCTCACCTCGAGGATGCTCCATCGATGTGGAGGGTCCACTTGGGAGCTATTGAGCTCGCGTCAAGGTGTTCGAAAGCTAGCTCGATGACGAAGTCAGCCAGAACTTGAGCTTTGGCTGCAGTTCGGGGCCTGTATTTGATGTCGTACTCACTGAGCTCGATGGCCCATTTAGCGAGGCATCCAGATTGGCTTGGGCTATGCAGGATAGTACGTAATGGTTGCGAGGTCATTACGGCAATCGGGTGAGACTGGAAATATGGTCGGAGCTTTCTAGCGGCAGTTACGACAGCTAGAGCTAGCTTCTCCATGGCAGGATATCTGGTCTCAGCGTCTATCAGACTTTTGCTTGTGTAATAGACAGGACTTTGCTCGTTTTGCTCCTTTCGTACGAATACGCCGCTGACTGCGGCGGGAGATACTGCAATATATAAATATAAGGGCTCTCCTTCCACTGGTTTGGATAATATGGGAGGCTCCGAGAGAAAATATTTTAGTTGTTTGAAGGCTTCCTCGCGCTTCTCATCCCACAAGAACTTCTTATTTTTCTTAAAAGTTTATAGAATGGGAGGCACTTGTCCGTGGACCTGGAGATGGACCAATTTAGGGTGGCAATTTGCCCGGTCAATCTTTGTGCCTCCCTGGTCATCTTTGGTGATGGCATTTCTAGGAAGGTAGCTATCTGGTCGGGGTTAGCCTCGATTCCTCGTTCGGTCACGAGGTATCCTAGGAACTTTCCCAACGATACCCCGAAGGTGCACTTATCAGGGTTAAGTTTCATATCATATTTATTGAGGATATCGAAGCATTCTTTGAGGTGACTGACGTGATCATCTCCGTTTGAGGATTTGACTAGCATGTCATCGATGTAAACCTCCATTGTTTTTCCAAGCTGTTGGGCAAACTTTTTGTTCACAAGCCCTTGGTAGGTGGCTCTTGGGTTTTTAAACCAAAGGGCATGACTTTATAACAGTAGGTGCCACATTCTATTATAAAGGCGGTCTTTTCTTGATCCTCAGGGTCCATCATTAGTTGATTATATCCTGAGAAGGCATCCATGAAGGACAGTAGTTGGTGACATGCGGTTGCCTCAACTAAGCGATCAATATGAGGTAACGGAAAGTTGCCCTTAGGACATGCTTTATTTAGGTCGGTGAAGTCAATACATGTCCTTCGTTTCCCGTTCTTCTTTTTGATGACCACTGGATTGGCTAACTAGTCGGGGTAGTGAACCTCACGGATCGCGTCAGCGTTCATTAATCGGTCAACGTCGTCGTTGACAGCTTGAGCCTTTTTTGTGGCCGAGTTTACGTCTTTTCTTTTTCATGGGCTTAAATGTGGCGTCCACATTAAGCTTGTGTGTGGTTATACTTGGGCCAATACCTATCATATCATTAGTTAACCATGTGAATGTCTTCACGTTGTCTTTGAGAAAGAGTATGAGTTTACTCTTAATTCTTGGGAGCAACTCTGACCCGATGCGGACGCATTTTTCAGGATTATTATCATTGATACAGACTTTTCGGTGAGGTTTCGTGGTGGACCTCATGTGTTTTGCTGCATCGCTTGTTACTCCCGGATCTGTAATTGCTATTGAGCCGAATCTTTAACAATTTGGAACCCTCCTAGGTAGCAGATTTTGGATACCTTCTGGCTACCTTGGATCGTAGCTACCCCATCGGGAGTTGGAAACTTTAGGCATTGATGGTAAGTTGATGCTACTGCTTTCATCTTGTGGATATAGGGTCTCCCCAGGATGGCATGGAATGGAGTCAGCTTGTCAATTACCACGAAATTGATCATCTTCATGACCCCGCTGGATATAACTGGGAGTTTGATAGTTCCTAGGGAGGTAGCCATTTCCTCTGAGAATCCTACGAGATTGGCCTTTTGGCTCGTTATCTCATAGTCTTCTATCTCCATCCCCTTTAGGGCATCATAAAAGATTAGGTCTACGGAGGTTTCGGTGTCAACCATAAGCTTGGGCATTTCGTATCCAGCCACGTTGAGCGTGATGACTAAGGCGCCATCATGAGGTAGGTCGAGGCATGATGTCTCACTTTCTTAGAAAGATATCTTAGTATTTGATCTCGGGGAATGAGGTTTCGCTCGATTACTGGACTCTGCCTTACGCAGGTGGCCTTTTATAGAGGTTACGGAATCTTGACAGATGTCGGACCCTCCCAATATATAATCGATCCTTGTTTCGGTGGCTTGTTGATTAGAAGCCTTGTTGAATAAGGCGGCTAGCGTTCCCTCGGGTAATGGTTTCGACATTCCAACTCGAAGGCTCTTTTCTTAGGGAAATTTTCTGAGGATCATACAATCCTTTTCTTGAGAGGCGGAGGCGGAAAATTGGTTTCCTTTTCAGGAGACCTGTTTCTTTTTGGCGTAGCTTCCCTTGGTGCCCTCTTTTGGAAGGGTGGTGGTTTCTTGAGATCTACGTCTTTTATTTCGCTGGCGGAAAACTTTGCGGCCAACTGTCGTTGAAGATCGTAACACTCTTCTGTGGAGTGTCCTTTTCTTTCATGGTAGGAACAAAATTTGTTTTCGTCATAAGGCTTGGACCAAGGGGCTTTGCTCATTGTCATAAAAGGTTGTTCCTGTCGTGATTCCTCAACAGCATAAGAGTGTTCCCCTTGAGTTTTATTGTTCCGGAAGCTACCCTTCTTGCGAGGTCCCTTTCCCTCCTGGGAATCAGCCTTTGGAGGATTATGAGGTTTCTTATTGATTTTATCAATGGTGGCAGTTACTTCCTCCAGAGTGATGAATCGAGACGCTCTGTGTAGTGCGTCATCGATTGTCGGGGGAGGGTTAACCGTTAGCTCTGACCAGAATTCGGATCGATACCAGAGACCTCTTCGGATGGCCTCGATAGCTACTTGGTCATTAGGGTTCGAGATTTTAGTTATGATTGCCCTGAATTTATCTATGTAAACTCGCAGCGTGTCTCCGATTCCTTGCCTAATCTTCCAGAGGTCTGCTTTAGAGGCCTGCTATCTAATGTGAGTCGAACATTGTTTAATGAAAGCATTAGATAACTGGTCAAAGCTATCTATCGAATTAGGTTCAAGACTAGAAAACCATTCGAGAGTTGTTCCCGTCAGGTTTTCTGTGAAAGTTCGACAGTAGCCTGCTTCGCACTCTTCACGAGTGAAGTGAGCTTTGACAATAGCTAGTCTGAAAGCCCTCAGGTGATCTTTAGGGTATGAGGTCCCGTCATACTGATGAATCTGAAGCTTTCTTGTATCTCTGATATAAGAATTCGCGATTCTGTCAGTAAATGGGGTACCTCGAGTTTCTTCGATTATGCTTTCAATTTCGGGAGTTGAATTAGTGGCCTTGTGGACCGGAGCGTTCATCTTTATGAGAGTTGCATGAGTTCTCTCCATGTACCTTCGGATCGCTTCGTGTCCGTCTAAATGGTCAACAGTCGTGTCATCGACAGGTCCCTAATTAGTGGGTTCTCACAGGAACAGGTTTCTGTCGCGCCCCCAGGTAGCTGATGGCTCAGGCATCTCATGGGGTTTCGGGTTATGTTGCCGAGGGTGATCAGCTGGGTTGGCTATCGCTGCAGCTTCTGTCCGAAGCTGAGGTTCCTGTTCAGGAAGCGGCCTCGAGCCTGATGTACTAAGGTTGAGGTGTCGACACCAGGTGGAATGGAGGTGTCCCCTCCATATCTTAGTATAGGTGGCGATAAAGGTAAATATTGATCTTGTAGCTGGCGAGGGTGATGTTATCGTATTTTCGTATTTTAGGAGTAATCTTTAGAAGCCTTTTTCGTGTGTTTAGGCATTTCATCTAGAGTTTTAGGATTAATTTCTAGTTGTTTTAGTGTTTCGAGTCTAGAGTCTTTAGGATTTGCATTTTTCTCTTTTCCTACCCTTTTCAGGTAAATTGAATCAATGTTGAGAGAACTAGCACAAACGGACCAAGCCTCGAGCCAAGAAACGGAAGAAGAGCCATCACCAGTGATATACCGGGAAGAGTACCGACCTGCGCGTGCCTTGCGCAGGTCGGTACAGGCGTACCGATCCAAGACTCTCGACCTACGCAGGTCGGTATCACCCACAGCGCATCCGGAGAGCCGATACCGACCGCTGTATCGGGCTGCGCATGATTTGCTCTGGTCGGTACACCTATACCGATCACTGTACCGACCTACGCCCCTGAAACGCGCAGCTCGGTATTCAAATACCGAGCCACGCATACCGAGCTGCGCACCTCAGTACCAGTCACAGCGAGAACCGTCCACCTGTACCGATCACCGTACCGACCTGCGCGTGCCTTGCGCAGGTCGGTATTTTCTCCGTTTCAAGCCAAGATTATGAACCGAACCGGATTTCCTGCGGTTTAGCCTAAACCAGTTTCATTTTTAGTATTTAAATACCTTTCTTCTTGTAGTAAACCTAAGCTTGATTTTGCAAAAACTCTTATCTTTGATCTTGTATTCCTTTTGATGATTGTCTCTAAGAATATTTGTTCTAAGTAAAATTTGCATTTCTATCTTCTTTCTTCTTCTTAATCATGATGTTTATCTTAATTATCTCTATGATTTATTGCTTGATCATCATGATTAGTGAGTAGATCTTATTTGTGATTTATGGGTTGAGTAGATTAGATTAGATCTAGGTGTTTATTGAGATGGGAAGGGTTTATTACTTATAGATTCACATGATTAAGGAGTGTTTATTGCTAGATTTGAAGTGATCAATCAAAATCTAGATATTAGGAATTTCACACTCGGAAGGTGTTTGTTGAAATTCCCAAGAGAACCTTATGATTGCTATTCAATCTTAGCCTATGGGAGTAGTTGTCTAAGTTGTTTAGTGGATGTTTAGGCTTGCATTTAATGACTAATGAGTTTTTATTTGCCATCGGAGGATTGGTTCAATTTTAAATCATTAGATGGATTAATTCCATGGAAATGGATTGATTGAATTGTTCNTTGAATGGTTGTTTATTGCTAAACCCTTGTCTCTTGATTGCATCTAGGCTATCTAATCACAATACTTGACCCATGAATTGCATCTTTAATCCTTGATTTCCAATTTGTTCTATTACTTGTTTCGTTTCTATTTCATTTACTTATTTTGTTTGAAACCTTTTGAATCATAATCATCTAAATGTATCGATTTAGTTTAATTATAAATATCTTAGGATTAAATGTGTAGTGGTTTGCTCTCCGTGGATTCGATACCCA
>OVAN01010114.1:0-16100 GCA_900406275.1 Anastatica hierochuntica | reverse complement strand
TAGGTGGATAGTCTTAGAGGCTAGAAACAACAACTTTTAATTAGTTAGATGATTATTTTGGGAAAAAAATTCAATAAAACAAGGGTAATTATAGCGAGACAAAAAATCCACCTTATTTTATTTTCTAAACCTCCAAAAATTGCAATTACAATTTTTATCTTTTTTTTAAGAAGGTGGGAGTGTTTTATAAAACACTCCAATTAATTTTTTTTGTCACTCCAACTCTTTAATTAATGTTTTTTATTTGAATATATAGCAAATCCATCCATAAAACAAACTTAGAAACAAACTTAGAAGAACATAAAAATTTCACACTTTAGATCCCTAATAATCTTGAGCCGTCTTAACCATTAGCCATTGCGATGTAAGGTTGTTCAGAATTCAAATTAAATAAGTTCCACACAACTTCTAACTGGAGCACGTTTATGACTCTTCGAAAATTCAAATTAATTACGTTCAAAAAATAAACACTACTTGTTTGTACTAATCTGGAAACGAAAAATGTAATAACTAATAATAATTATGTCCAACTCATCAAATGTTCTTAAAGTATCTGTCATGTTGTTTTAATTTTTCTATTTCAAAAATATTTGCCATTATTTTTGAACTGGCGTACATGAAATGTTTGACTCTTTTATTTATGGGTTGTTTACATAAATAGACACATTTGTCTTTTTAATTATATAAATAGGAACATTGTGTTATTTAGACACTTAATTATATATACAAGACCAAAAAATTCTCAATTTTTCTCTCTTAACTTTTATTTTAATATTTATTTTCTTTTTCTTTCTCCTTCCTCTCTCATGTCAAATTGCTTTTTTATGATAAACAATTTTTTTTTCTCTTTCTTTCTTATTTTTTATTTTTCTTCAGTTTTAAAATTGGTTATTCGTAGACAGGTTAGACAAGTTATTCGTAGACAGACTGGTTATTCGTGAATAATTTTTATTTTTTTTTTCCTTCTTATTTTTTTTCTTTCTCGGTTTTAAAAATGGTTATTCGTGGATATGTTAGTGTGGATGTGATGCATCATGTATATAATAACCAAATAAAACAAAAAGTTTTATTATTTATCAACAAAATTAGTTTTTAAAATGGTTATTCATGGACATATGAGTTTGGATGTGATGCATTATGATCTGGTAAGTTTAATACGATTGATGCAACTATTCAATAATTTTATGACAAACAGTAAATATTTTTCATCAATGGATAAGTCCACGTAAATATGTCCACATAATTCATCAATAGATATGCCCACATAATATTTTTTATCGATGGATATGTCTACGTAAATATATCCACATATTGTTAAACTTTTACATGTTCATACAACAATTTTGTAATATTTTTCTCAATTTGTTAACCAATGGTACAACATAAAACATTTGGATGAAATAGATATATTTTGATGGATCGCAAACTTCAAATAATAGTTACAGGCAATTGTATTGAAATTAACACATCATAATGCATCACATCCACACTAACCTAACCACGTATAACCATTTTACTATATTCATCTAAATGTGTCCATTTCATTCAAGTATTTATGTTGTACCATTTATGTGGACGTGATATGAAGGAAAAAGAATGATTATTATATCCTTCTGAATATGTCCATTTCATCTAAAAGTTTACTATATCCATGTGAATGTGTTCATTTCATAGCTGAGAACGAGAAAGAATGAAAGAGAAAGAAAGAGAGAAGAAGGGAAAAACGTGAAAAATAATTTTTTTCAGAAAAAATGATAAATAAAAAAGAATGTAAGTGTCATGAGAGGAGAGAGGAAAAAGCAAGGAGAGAGAGAAAAAAAAGCAAGGAGAGAGGAATGAGAGAAGGAAGAGAAATGTTGTTGTAAAGTGAGGAGGGACAGCTCTTTGGGGTTTTAAAAAACAAATAGTAAAAAAATATCTAAATGGCACAAGGTGCCTATTTGTGTAATTGAGAAGACAAATATGTCTATTTTTTATATTTTTTCTTTATTTGTTTTAGACCATACAGTCCGAAACAACAAAAAACGATTACTACTTTAAATAAATTTCTTTAGATCTATATAAATATTAAAAGAGAAGTAAAAAAGCTTAGATATCATCGTCTTATTAAGTTTCCATGACGTGTCATCGTTGTAGCATCCAGGGAGTTTATTTTTAAATTTTTTTCGGAAATGGTTTTATTTCGTTTAAGCTTATGCATCACAATCCTGTCTTCCGATGGTTGTATCTCACCGTTGGATTTATTTTCTAGCTTTTTTAGCCAAATTATGCTTCTGTTAACTCTCCCCAAAATTATTATTTACACTTTAATGCTATTGTATTAAACCCTAATATATATATANTATATATATATATATATATATATATATAAAAGAAATTAAGTGTCATCCGTTTCTCTAATCCACCTAAGTTCCAACATGAGCCACTTTTTTTCTTTTCTGTCATTGAATTTGTATAATTGTTTATATAGATATTTGTTTTCTATATCTCTTACGGTTTGGTTGTTTCTCTCTTCCAAAAATCGACATAAGCTATACATCTCTCTTTTTTGTTCTTATGATTACCATGGCAAATGATCGATATGTTTTCTCTCTCTCAGAGAGTCGGCTTTACATCTCTCTTTTAGTTGTCTTGAACATTTTTTGTATTTTCCTTAATTTGTGGCTTTCGATTTTACAACTTCTTCATTTGTCTTTCTATTTACTATGTTTTCACTTTTCTTGATGAATTTTTTGCTTCACCGGACCATATTGATCCTTTTTGTATACGTGACTTGTCTTGGTAGATTTGAGTTGGCTAATCTTTCGACCCTAAACATGCTCATTACAAAGCACATAGGATATTACTAAGTATTTCTTATTTTAATACTTCTATATATATTTTGGCTCTGTAGAATCTACGAAAGCGGTTTACTCTGTATTTTTGTCTTTGGTAAATAGAATATACGAAAGTGATTTACTCTGTTTTTTTTTCTTCGATAAATTATATTCGTCTTTATCTCTAATAAAATTGTGATATTTGTTTTTCTTTTCTACGTTGTCTTAATCACATACGCATATTTTCAGGGTTATTAGACATTTCCAAATATAGCTCATGCGATGTATATTATCTACAGAAATATTAGCCCAAAAAAATAACACTAAGGGTTGACTCTTAGTATATAATCATTCTTTTTTTCCCGAATGTATTTCTCTACGAAAAAGGGAAAATAAGCCCTTTTGGCTCCGATATAATATCTTCTCTATGCATCCTTCGTCTCAACGTCTTGCATTCTATCTTCGTATACAGTTTCTAATTCTTTTGTCGCTCCTCTGTTGTCTTATTATAGTACATTTATGATTACCTCTACAATATATTAGTCTCTTTAACTTTGTTTTTTCTGCCTCTTCTTTTCAGAGTTGTTGAGTGCTTAACTTTGGTTTATTGTCTCATTCCTTGCTTAAGATCTTTTCCTCCTTTTGTTCTGCCGCTATGGGTTATGATGAGTATGGTCACTTCGTTAATGGTTCTTGTGAGTTCGTAGATATTTGGATTAACCAATGTTAGAGGTCCAACTGAAGCTTTTATGTATGTTGTATGTTCTTTTATATAATTGTTACTTCACTTCACTTGAGTAGTTTTCTGCAAGTTATGAGTTTGTTCTTCAAGTATTGAGTTTGTTCTTCAATCCATATATAACTCCCTAGATTGAATGTATTTTTAGCTTTAGTGGAGTTTTGATCTTTTACTAAAAACAAAATGGGGGGTGATGATTTCAATTTGGTATTGTAATGGTATATAGGGAAAATGGGCACTCGAAAAAGAATGTAGAGCTTCACTGCAACGTCTCTACGAAGATGATGCTAATGTCTCTGAAGAAGCCAACGCTATGAAAATATTTGTTCCAGATTTTTTAAACACCTCTGCTCTTTTTATATAAATTGTTGTTTCAACTCAAGTCGTGAAACTAATGGACCAATTCAAATGTAGGACACTATGGATTTGTTTGATCTTTGTTCGCAACCCAACAAAGGCCTGGAGAGAGATTCTTTTACCAAATTTTGAGATAGTAGTATCTTGATCCTACCGTAGAGAAAAAAACGAAGCTCAAAGCTCCCAGTGGTGTCTCTATCTTTGTAGAGTATGTTGTGATGATATTAATTTCTTGTGCGACAAGAAACATTGTCAAAAGAGATGTTAGTACCAGAAGAAGCACATGAAACTTTGTGACGAAGTTCTGCAATGCAAATACATACTATGTAGCTATTCACACTGGTGCTTTTGTTGGGATTCTAAGGGTGTAAGATTATTCTATCAAGAGTGATTGCTTGAGTAACCTATCACTATTAGATTTTGTTGGGTCTCAAAGTGCATAGCTAGCTAACTCACGACATTTCTCTTTGGAGATCTGATTTGGATATGAAGCTTATGATTTTACAACTTAAATGTAGAAGTAAGACCTCACTAGAGTTGTTCGTTGTTAGAGCTGTTAAAGTATTAACCATCTTATTTCTCTAACTTAAAAATCATCGTAGGTATGGTCTCTTCTCATCATGTTTAGTGGTTTTTGTGTCAATAGATAGGTTCAATAGTTCAATTATATTTCAGATTCTCTCATGTTTGTATAAACTATAAATATGCAGGGTTCATGGTTTTGTATTTTATTTTTAAATGATTATTGTTAAATATATATATATATATAGAGAGACTAATAATGAAATTGAATATTTTTGTCCTTTTTGTTGAAATTTTTTGCGATTTATGTTGTTATTAATTTTTTTGATTGCTTTCATATTGCTTAACACATGATAAACAACAAAGTTTAAATATATCTTTTCAAAAATAGAAACTTAAAAGAAGATAGCCTAGGGGGTAAAATACCCGAAACCGAAAAATCAAACCGAACCCAATCCTAATAAAAGGGACCGAATTCGAACCAAAACAATAAAGCTAGGCGTTCAGGTACCCGATCGGTTTGGATCAGATTCAGTTCAGTTTGGTAAATTTGGGTTGGGTATTAAGATTCATGTATTTTTGGTTTTTCCAGGTATTTCAGATCATTTGTGTTTTTCGGATAGTTTGGTTTTTTTGGCATTTTGGGGTTTTTAGGATTTTTGAGTGTTTTGGTATTTTCAATTCGATTCAGGTAGTTATGTGGGATACTCATTCAGGTATTTTGGTACTTACTCGGGTTTTGGGTTCGAATTCGGGTTCAGATTTTTCGTGCATTTTCGGGTTCGGGTGGATCTGGGTATTACCCATACTAAACTACTCAAAGTCGAGAATCCGCTCGACTATTTTTTAAGTTCTAGTTCGGTCCGGGTATTTAGTTTTGGGTTCGGTCGAATTTCGGGTAAAATGACCAGTCCTGCGAAACAAGTTAAATACCTTATTTGTCCAATATGCCTACGCGTAAAGGTATGAGGTATCACCCAAACCGAACCATATCTGGATTGTCCAATCATGTTCTCACATTGATGATAGATGCTCCTACTATGCTCATGGGGAACATTGATCCTAAAGAGGGATTGTGCAACGACACCAGTCTTCAGATTACGCAATTAGGTGACCATGTTATTGAAAGTAAGGTTATTACCGGTGATAAGGTTGATCAGAAAGCCTTAATACCTAGAGTGTTTGTTTCTCCTCCCGACACGAGGTTCCATTTTAAGATTCGACGTCCCCAATTTCCAGTCACTATTGCATTTGCAATGACTATAAACAAGAATCAGGGACAATCATTGGAAAAAGTTGGTTTGTATTTGCCTAAACCAGTATTTTCGCATAGACAACTTTATGTGGCTTTATCGAGAGTCCGATCAAAAAGTGGTTTGAAAATACTTGTCGCAGAGAACAAGCAAATAAAAAAAACAACTAGAAATGTCATCTATAAAGAATTGTTCCAAAATATAAATTAATAATATTTTTTTAAAAAATTATGTACTTATTTTGTTTTCATTTTTTTGTGTAGTTTTCAAAAAATGTTTTTACAACATTTCAAATAGTATTTCAATTAAAAATTATCCATGTTTGTCCTCACACGTGCCAATACTTCGTTTTAATAAAACAATTAGACAAACGATTTAAATGGGCTATAGTGAGAACATATAGTTATCTTAGACTCTAGTTTGATGTTGACTATGGGATTATCTAGAGTATCAAATAAAATAAATAAATAAATAAATAAATATTTTCAAAGTTATTGTTTTTCATCCTATAGAGTTTGGAATTTATAGTAGAATCGAAAAATGGAATCAGAGCTAAAATCCAAACAACAAACCAAAATTGAATTGAATTTTAAAAATATTTGATGAATATTATTATTAGAGAATCGAACTAAATAAAAAAAAACATATTTTGGATATCCAAAATATAATTATCTATCAAAAATATTAATTACTTAATAAAAATAACCAAAAATTTAATCCAAAAATATATAAATGTCTGAACATGATCAAAATAACCAAATTTTTTTAAAAAGATCAAAATGTAACTAAAAATATCTGAATGTTTATCTAAATTGAAGAACGAAAATATCTGAATCAAACATAAACTGGTTGATTCTTGGACTAAATGCTCACACCTACTTTCACAATTGAAAATATAACATTTAAAATTCACATAAAAACACCAAAGATATATTTTTCTTCCTTATGTTAGATTTTTGAAAGGCATATTTACTTAGCGGACCCCGTTGTAACTTTCAGGCTGCAACAACCCCAAAAACTTTTAACCTTATTCACTTTTGTGAACTATCACATCATTACATCAATTTTGGTATATATTATTCAGACCACCATTTTTTGTTGCATGAAAATCATAAATTTTTCTTATTTGACATTGTGAATTTTTATTACTGGACCAAAAACAAAAGTCTTGCCTATTGAATGCGTGACTAAACCGATCTCAGTCATGTGAATTTCTTTCATTTCCTATAACTAGGAGAAGACCCGCCCTACGGGATTAAACCTAATAATTTATGTATTGTGAAATAGTTATTATTTTCGAAATTAATAAAATTCGGAAAATATTTTTTCTTAGAATTTTCGAAAACTAAAATTTTTTCAAATAGTAAAACAATATTACCTCTTAATTTTGTTATCCGGTAGTATAGAATATTTTTTAATCAATTTTCACAATTAAATTTATTTTTTTGAACAAAACATATTCTAACATATTTGTGTTTATAACTAACCTACTTAAACACACATATACATATCACCATGGAAAAAAAGAAATAATAATTTTCTTGTGATGAAAAGTTTGCATGATTTCTTAAGATTTACTCAAATCTCAATAGATTCCAAAATAAGCATCATTTTTTTGTGAAAAATATGCATAATTTACAAACATAAAAAATACACATCACTTTTTTTTGTAAACATAAAAAGTACATTAAACTCCATACATACACTTCACTTTTAAGAAATTATTTGATCATCTAAAATAAAATTCACATTTTTATTCACTTTAGAACTAAAATATATTTTTTGCTATAACGTCGAACATGAAGAATTGTTGATATTATTAATATCTACTTTTTCAAGTAAATGTAATTTTACAATTATATTTAACAAAAATAAATATATTATAATTGAATCTAAGAACAATTTATATATTTAATCTGTTGAGAGCATCTTGATAATTTTTGATGTAGAAAAAGTTAGTTTTAAAATTTTAAAAGCATCCCGTAGTTTTCAAAATCCATAAATTTTGTTAAATATTTTACAAATTTCTTCTTTTTATTATATTAATTTTTTAAAGTTCTGTGTTTTTATGTGGATTTTTCAATTTTTATTAAAAAGATTCTTCTTTGTGAACATAAAAAGGGAAATTAGGGAAGCATATATCGTAATTTATTTTTTTAGAGAAAAAAAAATTTAACTAATGTTTTTTCCATTTATATATTACAATTTTCCTACTAAGAATGATTAAAATAAATATATCCGAAGGAAAAAAACATATCTTATTCTCCATTCCCAAATCCGGCAAACCCATTTTTCAGCCTTGGTATATTTCTCTCTTTTATAAATCTATATTAACACATATCTTTTCCTCCCATCCAAAATAAGTTTATTTTAAGGAATCCTTTTGAATTCTATTTTCTTAGAATTTTTTTTTAAGCTAACTGAAAAAGTTGAATCATGAAAACAAATACCGCAAAACCATGCAATTATTTTACCAAAAAAAAAACCATGCAATTATATAAATGGAATATTTAAACAAAAAAAGTTATATAAATGGAATACCTTCATTTAATCTGATTAATTCTTTTTGTCATCATTAATTTGATTAAGTAAACATCTTTTTTTCCATTATGTATAAATTACAGTTGGAGGTTTAATTTTATTGTTGAACTAACTAAAACTCTAGCCAACCACACAGAACCATAAAATACACATCTAACTATAGACAAAGCTTTGAAATTGCACTTGATGCAGATTCCTAATAAAAGAAAAATTGACGAAGTTAAAACACTTGATAAAGGAAGCCCGTATTGCAGAATCCAAAGACAAAAAGGGACGTGAGAGACTGCTTGCAACATGAAATGACACAGTTATTACCACACTTTTGCTCTGCACGCAAACTACACCATCCAAAGTCTCATAGGTTAAGTTGTATCTTCCGTCCTCTAGCTTCGTAATAGTTGTCGGCTTCCAAGACGATTTATCTTAGCTACCCAACCTGTCAGATTACAAAATGTTTCAGAAAACACTTGAATTTTTTGTCATGCTAGTTTCCAATAGAAGGAGAGAAAAGGTATAGGAATATACCTTGCACATATTGCTTCTGGCAGCATTTTAAATCCCTTTTTGAAAGAACCAATCGTTTAGCCATTTGGTTTTGGCAGGTGCCTGAGAATGCAAATTGAGTTGTTTAACAAATGCTATCAAAAGACGAAAGTCCCCACACAACTGAAAGTTCGTTGTCAACATCTTCCAGTATACGGGTATGCTTTTCAGTAATAGAGGCTGTGACATGTTGTTCAAGGGTTCTGGACTCAAGTTCAGGGGTGATAGGCTCAAAATCACCACCATCCAAGTCACTTCCACCGTCTTCATCCTTAAGCATTGTAGGCATGTAGAGCCCATGAAGCTGGATAGTTGAACTACTGATACATGATACACTATGATGAATAAAGTTACTGACACTATAGATAAAGAAATCAAGATCCCGAGATTGAATAGACTCAACTCTCACCTTCCATATCCATCTACCAGCATATCTCTAACATGGTCATGTAACGTCGTTTCTGTTTGAGTGGAGAGTTGAGAATAAAGGCAAGCAAAGGCATCACAATGTGAATCAAGTTGTCTTATTTTGTGGCGAATAATAATTCAGGAAGGTTCCGTTTTTCGAACCAAAGCCTTAAAACCTATAGAAGAGTCGAAAGGATGAGAAATAATACTCATAAGACGAAGGCGAACAAAGTAAAAAATTGGTACGTACCTTCAAGCATTGTCTCTGGTTTTCTTATTTGGCAGCTCCTGTTGGACAGCGGCAGCCAGTAGGCGAGACAACGGCAGCCAGTAGGCGAGACATCATAGCTTGAATAGATGAAAGTTTAACCCCGCCAGCATCACCTGAATAGAAAGACAAATATTTGCGAAGCTAACTTGCCATTAAACCTTAAGAAAATTGATTAGGCAAAAACATTACATATGTTTTTCACCAAATGTGAACGTTCTGTCCATAAAAAGCTGAGGAATTCATCACTGTGACACATATAAGTAACATTCTTACGTAACTTTGTCTGCATATATACGTGCAGTTGCCGAATGAAACACAACTTCTAAATCAATGCAACATACCAGAAAAATGAGCAACACTAATAGAAGCAAAAGAGGCTATGTCCTGGTTTAATCCTTGGCCCTCATCTACCGAACCTTTGATTACTTCTTGATTGGCTTGCATTGCATAATAATGCGTGAATGGTTTAAGCATTCATGCTTTTGAAGAATCCCAAAACGAACCAGCTTGCAAATCTTCTTTTTTTTGCATTCAACTTCCCAAAGAGTCAGAGTAATGAATCCATAATGTTAACCATGAAAATAGAATTCCTGAAAACGGTGATATTCATGATCATGGCATCATCCACTAAAAATTACAGATATTACACAACTTTTTAGACCCATGACATAAAATAGAAAGAATCCTAAATTTTGGAGGTTTAATGCAAGAACAAACAGATCAGTTATCAATGAAAGCCTAACTTTAATTCCATCCAACCGGTGTCAAGGTTACCCGGAATGTTAGGCTATAGACGGGCAGCTGAACCTTCGGAACTCTGGCGAATCGGTTTCTAGGGAGATTGTTGGCCGAACTGAATCGCATATTGACGGCGAGAATAGTGTAAGGCCTGAAGTGTAAACTGGCGGCTAAGAGTACCGGGAAACCATCCGGTGGAGAATTGCCTCCACATACCGCGTTTAAGCTTCTCCGTGATATTCTCCGCCATGGGCTTCGATTTTCATCAACGCTTCTCCTCTTCTTCAGTGTTAGCGTAGCGATCGAATTTCTTCATTTAAGCAAAGAAGTATATCACAAATAAGTACGACTAATTTATGTTTTAGGTTTATGACGGGATGAGAAAGCATTGAAACATAAAAGAGGGGAAGAAGGAAAGTCGTAAGAAGGGGAAGGAGAAAGGACAATATAGATTGGTTCTAATAAGTTTTGTTTTCTAGTCTATGAAGTAAATATATGACGTGACAATCACATGTAGTTTTCTCAAAATGCTCATGTGACTACTTTTAGAGGTTTCCATTAAATACTTTTAATTAGTTAGATTGTAAACAAAAAGAGAACACTTATTAATTTTCTTCGTCAAAATAGATGACTCATCAATTGTTTTTATGAAAGGGTGACAATTCTAATAAACACTAGGAATCCCTTACATATCGAGAGATGACAATTTTGACAATTCACTAGAAATCGATTACAAATTCTCCCAACTTTGTTAATTTTATCTAAAAAAGTCTAAAGATATGACTTGAATAAGAAAAGTCTAGAGATTATCCATTATTTAAGAAAAAAAAGACAAAAAGGAAAATCCCAAACAAATGTTGACTGTAAATCATTCAAATCCAGAAACTCCATTACTAATAGACTTTTAATTCCATAGAAAAACTCCAAAACCCAAATTTGTATTTTTCTCCTCTTTTACACTTGTACTCTTTATTGTCCACATCTTAACCTCTTTGCCTCTTTCCCATCACCATCACCAGGCTACATACATACATGCATACATATAACATAATAGCTTTTCAATTTTTTCAAAGCTTCTGCCTTTTTTTTAATTTTTTTTATTTGACAAATTTACCGGAGAGAATTGTCAAAGAATCAAAAAGAAAAAGAAACTCTCCCATTTATATAAATTGAGAGAGACCCTTCTCTTCTTTCTTCTTGATCTCTCAAAAGCTTTCACCTTTGATTCAGCCGTAAAGTTCACACCCTTTTCTTCAAAAATCCTCTTGTGTTTCTCTCTCTCTGCTCTGCTCTGATCTAATCTCAACGAGAAAGATAATGAAAGAGTACTGGACATCGTTAGCTTCACTACTCGGCGTTTTAGCTTTTTGTCAGAGTTTAATGCAATCAATCTTCCCACCGGAGCTCCGTTTCGCTTTCCTTAAATTCTTCAACCGGATCTTCCACCTCTTCTCTTCTTACTGTTACTTCGACATAACGGAGATCGACGGCGTCAACACCAACGAGCTCTACAACGCCGTTCAGCTTTACTTAAGCTCCTCCGTTTCAATCGCCGGAAACCGTTTAAGCCTAACCCGCGCCGTTAACTCTTCCTCCATCACTTTCGGTCTCTCCAACAACGATTCCATCGTCGACACTTTCAACGGCGTCACCGTCCTCTGGGAACACGTCGTTACTCAGCGGCAAACTCAGACCTTCGCTTGGAGACCCTTGCCGGAGGAGAAACGTGGGTTCACTCTCCGAATCAAGAAGAAAGACAAAGCCTTGATCCTAAGCTCGTATCTCGATTACATCATGGAGAGAGCCAACGAGATCCGCCGGAAAAACCAAGATCGGTTGCTTTACACGAATTCGCGAGGAGGGTCTTTAGATTCGAGAGGACATCCATGGGAGTCTGTTCCTTTTAAGCATCCGAGCACTTTCGAAACTCTAGCGATGGATCCGATGAAGAAGCAACAGATAATGGATGATCTTAAGGATTTTGCAGAAGGTCAAATGTTTTATCAGAAAACGGGTCGGGCTTGGAAAAGAGGTTACTTGCTTTACGGGCCACCGGGTACTGGCAAGTCGAGTATGATTGCAGCCATGGCGAACTATCTCGGTTACGACATTTACGATCTCGAGCTCACGGAGGTTCATAGCAACTCGGAGTTGAGGAAACTGTTGATGAAGACTAGCTCTAAGTCGATAATAGTGATTGAAGATATCGATTGTTCGATCAATTTGACGAATCGGAAGAAGAACAACAGCACTAGTGGTAGTGGCAATGCGGTTGCGCAGCGGAGCTACTGTGACCCGGAAACAAGAAACGGGTCGGGTTCAGGGGAAGAATCTGGTGGTGGGAACACGATAACTTTGTCGGGTTTGTTGAATTTTACAGATGGGTTATGGTCTTGTTGTGGAAGCGAGAGGATCTTTGTGTTTACGACGAATCATATAGAGAAGCTTGATCCAGCATTGCTTAGGAGTGGGAGGATGGATATGCATATATACATGAGTTACTGTAATTTCCCATCTTTGAAGATTTTGCTTAAGAACTATTTGGGGTATGAGGAGGAAGATGTAAACGCCGACGTTTTGAAGGAGATGGAGAGAGTGGTGGAGAAGGCGGAGATGACGCCTGCCGATGTTAGCGAGGCTTTGATTAAGAACCGGAGGGATAAAGAGAAGGCGGTAAGGGAGCTGTTGGATGATTTGAGGAGTAGAGGGGAGAGAAATTTGAAAGATGGGAAAATGAGGGGTCAGAATGGAAATTTGACAGAATTTGAAATTGTGGAGGAACAAGAGAAGAGGGCTATAGATAGTCAGAATGAAGAAGAAGAAGAAGATGAAGATGATGATAATAACCATGAAGAAGAAATTGAGCTTGAAGATAACATTTGTAAGACTACTAGAGAAGATTAAAATGACTTTTTTTTTTCTCCTGTTCAAGTTTACAATGGTGAAAGTTGTAATGTTACTACTTATCTCTATTCATTTCTTGGGGTAACAAATGGAATGGTGACGGTACATGTCAAAATGGTGAAAAGTTGTGATAATGCTGCTCTCTTTACTTTACTTGTTGGGATTGGTTTTTTCTTTTCAATTTAATTGTTGAAAGAAGTCAAGGAAATTTCGAAAGTGACAGAAGAAGAATATGTTACAATCATAAAAGTTTTAAGGGAAAGTATTGGAAAGTTGTTGATGAAAATGTTGTATGTGGGGAATGGGAAATGCAAAAACCAGATCAGTAATTTAGTGGACCAATTTTTTTTTCTTCAAATTATAACAAAGGTGAATTAATTGAATAACTATAGGTTGATCATTAATTAATTTTTTCAGAGTCAAGAAAATATAACATTGAAGGACTTTTACAAAAACTCCTCCCTTTGTGAACAGAAAATGGTAAAATAGTAAAATTAAATTTGGTGGGATATGAGAATTAATTAATAGTTGAAGTATGATTATTCATTATAATTTTCTTCTTTTTTCCCAATTTTATAATTTCCCTTATAAAATGCTTTACTCAATCATTATTTACAATTCAAAGTATGCATTTTGCATATACAGTTTACACCAACTGGCAATTGTTTAGTTTTATACAGCGAATATTGTATATAACATGAAGTTTTGAGCTGGATAAAAAAAGTGATATGTTTATCAAGTTACATACTTGCATACTTGCACTGTTACACAACATCATTTGGAAATATTTATTGCTAGGTGACTATCTAAACTTTTTCCGAAAAAATATTAATCATGTTGTAAATTATTTTTATGCGTTTTTAAAATAGTTATGAAGTATACTTATATTTACTAAAAACTACACTTAAAAGCTTGTGTTTGATGATAATTTTTTTTGTTAACGAGAAAAATTATTAATTAGATACTACCAATTTTAGAAAGCACAAAAAATCTATTTAAACATGATAATAACTCGTTTTATTATTTTTTTCTCGTCGATATTCATTTGGGAGACTTACAAAAATACACTTTTGTATTGTCTGTTTTTCAAAAATACCCTTGCTTGCAAAAATTTTATTTTTACACCTCCCTTTTTAATGAAAAATACCATTATACCCCTAGACTAAAAGAAACCCTAAACGTTAAACCCTAAACCCTAAATCATAATTCCTAAACTTTAAACCCTAATAGCTAAACCCTAAACCCTAATCACTAAACCTTAAACCCTAAACTCTAATATTTGAGGTGTATATTTGAGAACCATTAAAAGACAGGTGTAAATGTAAAATTTCTTTACCTTTTAAGTGTATTTCTGTAAATTAATCTATTCATTTTATGATGTTAAACTACTTGATTAATTCATGTCTTTTATCTAAAAGGTTATGAATTTTGATTTCAACTCGGAGTAACATTTGGGAATTTATAAATTTAATTTTAACTTGATTCAGAGATTCAATAGACAACCAAGTATGATACTAATGTTAGAATTCAGCTGCGAATTTCTGTATGTTATGTTTGATGTGAAAATCAACTTAAGAGATTGGCAAGATAACAAAAAAAAAAATATTTAGTTTTATGATTTTGACAAAAAAAAAGTTAAATAATGGGTGGTTTTACACTTGTACTCTCAGTTGGTGAAGAGAAATAAACTGGAAGGAAAAAAGTGGGGTTGAATGGTATATGTACATGAGAGGGTGTCAGAAACCAAAAATATGTTGACAAAAAAAACCAAAATCTGTTTTTTTTTTATTATCTCACCTAATTTTTCTTAATTTTATCTGTATATACCAAAACTAATAAGGGTTTGATTATAGATAGGTCATTTAGAAAAAAAAATTGCAATGAAGTATCATAAATATAAAAAGAGAAGGTGTTCAATTATATACTTTGTTTTTTAAATAATTTTTATACATATAGTTAGTCAATTAATACAAACTAATTTTTACTTTAATTAACATTTTTCTTTTTATTTTAATCTTAATTTTCATAGAAGTAAAAAAAATTCTTCAACTTCGAATCTCATAAGTGATTTTGGAAATATTATTCATAAAAATAAATAATTTAGTTGATTAACGTACTTATTGGTATTTGATTTATTAGTCTAATTAGTATTATTGTAAAAATACTAATTCAAAATAAGCCAAAATTAAATTTTTAGTCAAGCTTTTAACGAAGTTAATCTAATTCTCCGTGTCATCATTTTCTTCTTATATGTATTTTTTAACAAATAAAGTTTAAACAAACAAATTTTTTTTAACTAATGTTGTTTCTCATATAATAGCAAAGATTATTGATCCAAACGATGACAATAACTTTCAGAACAGCAACAAAATGTGACCTTTGTTTGGCTTTAACTAGAAGCCATTATACACTATCCTATTAGGTTTAGAAATCCTAATATAACTTACTTTGGGATCGGGTTTTGAATTTTTTTAAATTACTAAAAATACTAAAAAATAGAATCATACTATGGATTATTTTAGTACCCAAATCTCTAAATCCCTGATATACAAGATTCTCGGATCAAAAGGATAATAAATACTTAAAACTTTTTTCCGACATCTTTGCTCCGACCGTTCTTGTATAATACACCTTCCGTTTCGTTTTAGTTGATGTTTTAGGAGATTTTTTTTTGGTTTAATTTTAGTTGATTTTTCAATGTTATCTGGTGTTTGTGACTATTAATATTCTGCATTATGATTTTTTATTGGTTGAGAACCGTCTTGAACTCAAATTCTAATGTGGAACTGATCTACTTCCGTATTCACAGCTCCCTATGTATTAGAAATCTCGAGACTAACTTCNGTTGACCCTCGATTTCTAATCATGCATTACTAACATATTCGATAAGTTCACAATTCACTTAAACATCAACTTTCGTTGGCTTAAGAAGAATTGCTCATCTAAGATCTTTTCAGGCATTTAAACATTCACCTTCCAGCAGTTAGATTACCTAAGTTCAGAAACTA
>OVAN01010113.1:0-16101 GCA_900406275.1 Anastatica hierochuntica | reverse complement strand
TAGTAGTAATTATCATCATCAATCCGTAGAAAATGCTGAACCTGCTGATAGACATGATCATTAGTATGAGTTTGGTAATTATCATCATCATAATGACGATAATCAACAAGATAGGATTAGTGACATGGTTACAGATGCATTTCCTCATCAAACAAATACTGCTGCATTCGCATATGATGATAACATTGTTGAAGAACAAATTTAGATGCTAAAAGATTCTACGACATGTTTAATGATGCAAATCAACCATTATATGCCGAATGTAGAGAAGGACACTCTAAATTATCATTAGCTGCTAGGATGATGAATATTAAAACAGATCATAACTTACCTGAAGTATGCATGGATGATTGAGCTGATTTGTTGAAAGAGTATCTACCTTCTGATAATTTGGCTGCTGAAACGTATTATGAGATACAAAAGTTGATTATTAGTTTGTGTCTGCCATTTGAGTCTATTGATGTTTGCGTTGACAATTGTATGATTTTTTGGAAAGATGATGATAAGTTGCTAGAGGAATGTCATTTTTTCAAAAAGCCAAGATTTATGCCACAAGGGGTTAGGCGGAAGAGGATACCATACCAGAGGATGTGGTATCTCCCTATTACTGATAGATTAAAAAGAATGTATCAATCAAAAAGGACAACGACATCAATGAGGTGGTATGCAGAACATACACAATTAGATGGAGAGGTTACCCACCCATTAGAAGCAAAAGCGTGGAGACATTTTAACTCGGTACACTCCGATTTTGCTAGACAAAAAGGTAATGTCTACCTTGGTTTATGTACAAATGGATTTAGTTCATTTGGTATGTCAGGTAGGCAGTATTCTTCCCGTAATCGTCACGCCATATAACCTCCCACCAGAGATGTGTATGCAAAGAGAATTTCTATTTCTCAGTATATTAGTCCATGGGCCTAACCATCTAAAACGATCACTTGATGTTTTTCTATAGCCTTTAGTAGAGGAATTGAAGCTGTTATGGCATACCGGATTTCGCACGTATGACTGTTCGAGGAGAAGGAATTTTACGATGCGTGCAGTGCTTATGTGGACCATAAGCGAATTTCCTGTGTATGGGATGTTTTCAGGTTGGACAACGCACGGACGCATGTCTTGCCCTTACTGCATGCATCGTACGGATGCGTTTCAACTAAAGCATGGTAGGAAAACAAGTTGGTTTGACTGTCACCGTCAATTTCTTCCTATCAACCACCCGTACAAAAGAAATAGAAGACTGTTTAGAAAGAACAAAATTGTTCGTGTGCCTCCACCAGTGTATCTAACGGACGATCAAGTAGAGGAGAAAATTGATTATTACGGTGCATTATACACAGTTCTTCGGGGTGGGGGGGGGGGAATTGGCATGTCGCACCTAATATGCCTGATGGTTATCTAGAAGGCCATAATTGACATAAGAAAATTATCTTCTGGGAGCTTTCATATTAGAAAGATCATATCCTCTGACACAATCTTGATATGATGCACATCGAGAAGAACTTTTTTGATAACATCATGAATACACTTCTAAATGTGCAGGAAAAGAGTAAAGATAATTACAAATCACGTCTTGACTTGCCTGAAATACGCGGAAGGAGTGAATTGCATATTACGAAAGATGGTAAAGCGCCAGTCCTTATATTCAGATTATCCAGTTCAGAGAAGACAACGCTATTCCAATGGATGGCATCATAAGTCAAGTTTCCAGATGGGTTTGTATCAAAGCTTTCACGATGTGTTGAGCAAGCTAAATTCTCAGGTATGAAAATTCATGATTGTCATGTGTTTATGCAACGACTACTACCATTTGCTATGACTGAACTTCTACCAACAAATGTGCACGAAGCAATTGTTGGTACGTACGTAATAATGTATTCATCTTCATTGGAACATATATATGTAAGATCACCATATATAGTAATATACATGAATCTTGATGTTTTATACGAGTAGGGATGTCCTTTTGGGATCTTTGCACAAGGATGTTGACCGAAAATTAATAACCCAACTTGATGAAAATATTACCATCCTTTTGTGCAATTTGGAGAAGATATTCCTGCCATCATTTCTCGATGTAATGGAGCACCTACCTATACATCTTCCACATGAAGCAAAACTTGGGGGACTTGTGCAGTTTCGGTGGATGTACCCTTTTGAAAGATTCATGAAACATCTGAATCGGAATGCGAAGAATCTTGCAAAAGTGGAGGGTTCTATTGTTCAGGGAAGTTTAACCGAGGAGACATCTCACTTTACATCGTACTACTTTTCCCCTAAAGTTAGGATATGAAAAGAGCCCCACGACGATATGGTGATGGTGGAGTTGCCCCAACATAGCCACAAATGGAGTTCCAGATTTATTTTGCGCAATTGGTCGGCTTAGTGGATGAGTAAAAGTGGTTTTGTGGGGGGAGTGAGGAAGAAATTCACTGTGCCAGTTGTTAACCGGTTGTTAGGTAATTGTTAAATAGTTGTTAAAGCAGAAATCGTCGTAAATTCATTGTTAAAGTCAAAAACGTAGTAAGATCGTCGTTATATAACCAATCGTCGTAAAATAACGAGCCATTAACGACAAATTAGTGAATAACTGTAACATGAAACCCTAAACCCCAAATCGAAATATCGGCTATCAAATTCTATGACTACACATGCTTCAAAACGCACATTATAACTATAAGTATGAATGCATGTTTTCGTAACATTAAAATTTCAAAATCATGCCCGTTTGACAACATTTTAAGGATAAACAACATCAACGACAGTGAAATGTATAAGACTTTTTTCAAACAAAAGTTTTCAAAAAAGTTTTTTTTTCTAAAAGGTTCGATGTTAGATATAAGAAGAAATACATGATTTTCCAACCTAAATTAAGCAATACATTTGTAAAATTCAATGTTTTTTTGATGTTTGAGATACATTTTACTCAAATCTTCATTAATTTGTGGGTAATTAACGACGATTTCACGAGATTGTCAACAAATCATCATTAATTCGTTGTTAAACCTCAACCCCTAAACTCTAAACCGTCTACATTTTCAGGTGTACAATTTACGAGGTTGTATGAATCGTACAAAAGTATAAATCGTCGTTAATTGGTCGTTCTATAACAACGAATTAACGACAATTGCTCAAAAATACGAAACTTTTCGTTTTCCCTCTGGCGTGTAAATGCGAAATATTTAATTTTTGGTAATGACGATTTAACGACAAATCATCGTTATTTCATCGTAAATTTAAGATGAATTTACGACGACAAATATGTCTATATATACGAGCAACACTATTTTTCGTTGTTCATTCCAAGTTCTCCAAAGTATCTAATTCTCTCAACACTCTCTAATCCAAATCCAGGTAGTCTGCAAACTTAAAATTTTTAAATAATTTCAATATTTAAATTTTAAATAAAGATATAGAATTAGGATTGAGTTTGTTGTAGGATTGAATTTTAGAATTAGGATTGGAATTTAATTTTTACTTTATGCTAAAGGTTTTAACATTAAGTTTTTAAAAATAACACTTTAATTAAAAATAACACAGTTAATTACTAAACCTTTTAAAGTGATTTTTTCTAAAATCACAAAAATGATTTTTAAAGTGATTTTTCTCAAAGTCACAATACTGAGGCTTTTATTTTTTCTTGAAATTCATAGTCCTAAAAGTTAAAGCCAAAATTATTTTAATTAATTTTACAGCCACAACCAATATTAAAATTAAGTCCCGTACAATCAACCCCTAGGATTTTAATTATAGGTTTCCCTTCTTTTAGTTATTATGGATCCTCCTAGACGAATCCGGCCACATTACTTGGAGTTCATGGTTAAGCGGAAGCCGAGGCTCGTCAGGCGGGAGCCTCGACGTCGTCTTCTACACCAGCCTCGTCTAGTCGGACGAGGCCGAGGCCAAGGCCGAGGCCAAGGCCGTCTTTTACGCCGTCTCTACCACCATCGCTGCCACCTCCTCCGCCGACACCGGCACCACCAGTAGCAGCGTCAGTGGATCCTCCACATCCTCCAACACCAGCGGCAGCACCAGAGGCAGTCGGGGCCAATGAGGGCATACATCCGAACTTAGATGCTCTGTCCAATGCTTCTTACGCCCAACTTCGGGATGAGGACATCATCGTTCAGCCCGAATACGATCATCTTCCTCATCTCGATCCCGAGAGGACAGACGATTAGACATTTTGGTATGTTTGAATTTAATTTAATTAATATAATTAACTAATTATATCATTATAAATAAATTTATATGTTTTTTTTCGCAGGTTCGGGATCGACAACAAGGTCGACCGTTCCGTCTCTGATACCATCAAAGGCTACTTTACGGAGCCGCACGTGAACTGGTCGACGACGCCATATCACATCAAGCGGACATGGTTCAAGTGTTTCGCGGTATGTTTTTAATTTTTATTAATTTATTAATTTATTAAATATATATTATTGTTTTAATCAATTTTTTCAGCAAAAGTGGCATTGGGACGTCTCTATAAACGAGACGGTCAAGGCGGAGTTCTACGCACGAGCGAAGTTGAGACTCGCCAACACCGTCTCCGACTGGAAGGAGAAGATGAGGCTGAAGGGAGACCTCGCCAAGCCCATCTTCATGTCTGCAGCGGTGTGGAACGTCCTGAAGGTCTATTGAAGAAATACACATGCTGCATCGATTGCGACTAAGTGTTCCATCTCATGGAACACCACCGCTCCAGATGGCACCAAGAAGCAGATGTCTCACACTTCTGGTTAGATCTCTTTCGCTGGCCAACGCCTTTAGATGGTAAGTAAATTTTGAATTATATATATTTTTAATTATTTTTACTAAATCAAATACATTTAATATACAATATTTGTTTAATAATCTCTTTTGTTTTGTTTCAGGTGAAGACATTAGGCTATCTTTCGTATGTCAGCCAGGTCTTCGAAAAGACGCACAAGTGTTCGTTGATGCAAAGTCGGAGAGGATCTACAACAAAGTGAAGGCGAGGCGGACGAAGATTGAGAGTTAGAGATCTCAGCTATCGCCCGGAGGCACTGCTCAGCCGGACGAACCTCTGACCACCTCGGAGCTTGATCCTATTTTCGAAGATGTAAATCGTTATTTAATTTTTATTATTTTTATTTAATCTTTTTAAAATTATTTTAACTATTGATTTTTTTTTTTTCAGGTTGCTCCCAAGAAAAAGTGAGAGTTTTGGGGATGGGCTCCATTCAAGATGTTCCAGCGGCATCGTCGTCATACCGAGCTGCGTCTACCCAGCAGGCAGCTATGCAGAACGAGCTGAAGACCACGCATGCTCAGATCGCGAATCTACGGTCAAAGCAAGAGCGGTACGATTGCCAGTTAAGCTTCTACGACAAGATGTTCGGGATCCTTTCGGTGGAAAACCCGGAGATTGCTCGTCTGATGAGTTAGACCAAAGATAAGGTAGCGAGAAAACCGCAGTGGCGGGAGCAGCCCATCGATCTGGAGAATCCCTCGAAGGGGTATTTCGACGACATAGATCTAGGAGTAGATAAATAGATCTAGGTTTTTATATGTAGTTTTTATATTGTATTATTTATTTTTATATCGTAGATTTTTAAAAAATTATATATATATATATATATATATTGATATTTTTAATTTAATTATTATTTAATTTTCAAAAATATGAATTTTGATTTTTTTTGGTATTTTTAATTAAAGAGTCGTTGTAAATAAGTTGTTATGTAACAACGAATTTAAGACGTCTTCTACAAAATTCATCGTTAAATCATAGTAAATTTACGAAGATTTAACGACGACTGTACAAAAAAAATCATCGTTAAATCGTCGTAAACTAACTACGATTTAACGACGAATAGGTGCATCAAAATAGTCGTTTAACTATCGTTGATTTTCATTTTATTTACTATGAATTAGAGACGAAACTCATTTGTCGTTCAATCCTCGTTAATTTACGAGTATTTTACTACAAACATTTAACAATTAGTTTACGATGAAAATATGTCGTCGTAAACTTAACGACAATTTTTCCATTACGACGATCAATTAACAACGAATTGGTTTTCGTCATAAATCCCTCGTTATGCCAATTTAACAACGATTTCAAGACGAATGTTGTCGTTGTTAATCATCTGATTTCTTGTAGTGATGATCGATCCTACCCTTGCTTCTAAGGTAATGGCAGACATGCTGAGATTAACAGCCTGACCAGACACACTTTCATATTCGGCCATTGTTCTCCTTATTACCGTACATGGTTGCGGGTGAGCATGACAAAAGAGAGGACGTCGTCAAGGAACATCAGATTATTGATCGTCGGTCTGGAACTTCTAATCTTCATTCCTTTAAGTTTTCTGTTAGCCACTTCTCGTGCCAACATATGGCTTAACACTTCAGCACATAAAATAAAAAAATATGGTGAGAGGGGATCTCCCTGCCCTATACCCCGAACAGGCTTAATCATTCCCTGAGGTGCACCTTTTACAAACACAAATAGAGACACCGATTTAACACAACTCATAACCTAGTGAACCCACTTCAGATCAAATCCCATATGAATCATTGTTTGTCGAAGAAATTCCCATTCGACACGATCGTAGGCTTTGGAGATATCTATTTTAATTGTCATGTCAGAGTTTGCCCATCTCCTTCTAGATTTTAGGGAGTGAAGATTTTCCTTTGCAATGATGATATTATCCATTATATGTCTTCCGGGAATAAACACGACATGATTTTCCGATACAATTGAATCCAAATGTTCTTTCAAGCGTCATACTAAAATTCTCGAGATGATTTTGTAACGGACATTGCAATGAGCTACAGGTCTCAAATCCCCCATTGTAGTCGGAGTCTCTTTCTTTGCAATTAGACATAAGTTAGTATGGTTTACCGTATCAGTTTACTGACCCTGAGGTGAAAAATTCCTTAATTTCCTTTATTATATCTTCCTTGATCTCGTCCTAGAACTATTGGTAAAAGGCACCAGTAATGCCATCAGGACCTTTGGCTCATTGCACACTAATATCAAACAACGCCTCATGTATTATTTCATCTGAAAGGAGCTGAGTTAGTTTCCAGTTGACTTCATCAGAAACCCTCTTTGGGAAGCCACTGAACACAAGATCATAATGTGTAGATGCCGTTCTTGATGTTTGAAAGAGGTTTGTAAAATAATTTACTGCCACTCCTCCAATCTTTTCATCACCCGATGGATATTTTCAAGCTCATCTTCAATAGCCATGATTTGGTTACGGGCGATCCGTGTTTTTGTCTTTAAGTAGAAAAATTTCGTATTTCGTATTTCGTATTTCTATCTCCTTGCTTAAGCCACTGAATTCTACTATTAGTTTTCCAGTAGTTCTTTTCATCTCTATAAGCATGATCCAACTTCTCATTTATTGTTTTTCTTTCTATAGTGGAAGAACCATTAATGTGTACTTCATCAAGTTGTTTCTTCAAGTGTGTTCTTGGTTTTGCAGCACTCGTTTAGGTCTTCTTCTCCAATCAGATATTACACATCAACAGTGGCTGATCTTAGTCGTTGCTGGGTGATCCTGCCCATACTCTCTATTCCAACAGTTTAAAACCATCTCCTGAAAGCTATCTCTATTGAATAAGCTGCTGTCGATCTAAATTTTCCCCCTCGTGGTTCAATATAGCTTGAAAAAATTGTGACTAACGGTATGTGAATCGATCCTTCAAAAGGGAGGAATTCGGTTTGAGCCAAAGGAAATAACGCTAGCCACTCTGAATTTTTCCATCACACGATCAAGACAGCAAGATACGTCATGAGTATGTCATTTCCCTGTCCAAGAAAATCTATTAACGATACTATGTAAATCAGACAAATCATATGTAGCAATCATTATGCGAAAATCAGTAAAACTGCTTTCAGGTCGTTGTGGACCTCCTTTCTTTTCGTTGTTACTTCAGATCTCATTGAAATCACCAGCTAACAACCAAGGTGCAAATCTAGTGGTTGATATTCTCTCTAATCTTTCCCAAAGATAATTCCGAAGACTTGGTTCAAGATTACCATATATGTAAGACAAATAAAACTTGACTTTATTAAACTGAACAAAACAATCTACAATATTAGGAGATGAAAAACCAACAACTACATCTACTGATTTCTTCCAAAATATAGCAATACCACCACTAAGACTAATCGGAGGAACCATCAAAACTGCCCAACGCATGTGATTATCAGTTATAGGGGTCGATAGTGGCATGCACAGGACCGATAGCGACATGCGTGAGACAATTTTCTATCCCATGCATGCCACTATAGATCATGAGACCGATAGCCACATGCACGAGACCGATAGTGGCATGCGTGCAGGCAGTTTTCACTTTAGAGCAACCCTTTTCCACCTCCACTTGTATAAATACCCCCTCTTAGCCTCCAAGAGACCTTCTTGAACCATTTTATTTGATGTTTTAAGCTTTCTCTCTTGATCTTTAAGATCAAGAGTCTCTCTTTTATATTTGTATCTTGGATCAAAACATAAATCTTTATATTGTGCTTTCGATTTCTTCTTCTCCTCTTTTTTCTTTTATGCTTTGTTAATAGGCTCTTTAGATGGACATTGGATGTTTGAGATTTGGCTACATAGGATTGTAATGATGGTTTTAGAGATTGTTTATCTTTATATTCTAATGGATTAGAAGGCCTTAATGCTTGATTTGAATGAATCTTGTATGCATTTCACGCCCGAGAGTTGTTCGAAAAAATGCCTAGGAGAACTTAATTCATGCTAAACTTAGCTTAGCCAATGAGAGTTGATTGCTAGGGAATTTAGTGACTAAATGGACTTTTTCTTAATTATTCCTATTGATTTGTCAATTACAATAAGGAAGAGTTTAGTGATTGCATTATATAGAAAATGGTTTACTACCATGAGAGTGGAGTAAACTATAGATGTCTTTGGTCATAGAATTGCTCTTAATAGCTTGAATTAACACCACTATTACCATCTTACTACTCTCTTCAGTTACATTCACCCTTGATCCATCGCTTTACTTGTCTTTTATTCTCGTTCTTGCACTTTAGTTTCATGCTTGTTTCTTTAGCTTAATTTACTTTCTTGCTTTGCTTTGTCTATATTGTTTATGGTATTGCTTTTGTTTTACATTGCTTAGTAGATTCTCAGGAAACCCAAAGCCTTCATGATTTGCTTAGACTAGAAAGAATTGTGGATTCTCAAAGCTTAGACTAGCCTAGCTTGACGCGCTTCTTGTGGTTCGACCTCAAAGTATTACAATAGCATAACCGTGCACTTGCGGATTCTGTGATTGTTAGGAAAAGAGCTTATGAATATTAAAGCTTCGTTGTGATTTTGTTTGCATAAACAATCGCGCAACAAGTTTTTGGCGCCGTTGTCGAGGAACCAATATAGCTAGTTATAGTTTATCTTTGAGATTTCAATTCCTTTTAAGACTAAGCTTTTAATTTTAAGTATTAAACTAAACTCTTTGCTTTTCTGTTTGTTAATTTGCTTTGCGAGGTAATGAATCCAAGGGATCAAAGAGGTTTAAATGCGCAAAATTGAACTTGGGCATGGAAGAATGAAGAATGGGTATGAGGAATGGAAATGATGATGACTGTGTGATGGAAAGGTTTCTATTTGAAGGAAACCGTGTGATTGAAGAGCTGATTGGGGATTTTGACATGCCATTCACCAATCCTACAAGAATGGGCATAAGATGTTCCAACACAATCTTCCTCACTTTGAAATCAAGTCGAGTTTGATTGGATTGGTCCAAAGCATGCGATATTTTTGCCTACATGAGGAAGATCCCATTGAACAACTCTATAATTTTGAGAAATTTTGTGAGACGGTTAGGATGCAAGGAGTTCCCGAGGATCTAGTAAAGCTCTTTCTTTTCTCATTTTCCTTAGAAGATAAAGCTTCCAATGGGAGAGAAGTGTTAAAAGCTCAACAACAACCACAGGGGAAGAATGCAAGAAGCGGTTTTTTGAAAGATTCTACTCTCACAAGAGGATTGCCAAGTTTAGGACTGACATTGCCTCTTTAAAGCAAGGATTAAAGGAAAACTTTGGAGAAGCATGGGAGAGATTTAATGGTTATGTGAAGAGTTGCCCACCTCATAGCTTCACAAAAGGTAGCCTTCTAAAAAAAATCACCGAGGAGTTCATGGTCAATTTAGACTTGCTATGAACACGACAAGTAATGAGGATTTTGCTAGCTTAACAACCGAGCAAGGTGAGAAGCTAGTCGAAAATTAAGCAAGAAGCTATCATGATGATAATGACTTTGAGAAACACTCAAGAAGGGATGATAAACGCTTTGAGGAGATGAGTGCTAAAGTTGAGAAACTTGCAAAAGTTTGTGAAGAAGCGATGATGCATCTAAAAAAGAAAGATTCAACTAGAGAAGCTACTAGGGACCAACAAGATGAAGTTAATTTTGTTCAAGAAGGGTACCAAAAGAATTATTCCAAAGAATCTTCGCCAAGAAGGGTACATTGAGAGAAACCTTCAATGGAACAAAACCAACCTAAGGAAGATGATATTTCTTACCATGTTAAAGAAGCTTTTGTTTGGGGAAAAATATTTCAAAAGGGAAATGTTTGAGAAACTTGAGATGACCAACCATCAGATTTATGAAAAGTTCATTAAGTTGAAAGAGAGGTATGAATCTCTCGCCTCTCATGTGAAGGATATGAAATACAAGCTAGCGGAGCAAGCTTCTAAGTTGGAATCTCAAGGAGGAAAACTTCCCCAAAAGTGTGAAGTAAATCCTAAATAGTTTTCCCAAGCCATTACATTAAGAAGTGGAAAGCAATTGCCACCAAGGACTCAAAAGGAAAAGCCTAAAAAGGATGAAGAGCAAGTTTAAGAGGTTCCTATAGAAGAAGAACTTCAAGACGAGGAGACTCTTAAGAAGCCTAAAGGAAACCCGAATCAACAAGAGAAAGCTACAAAAGTAATGACTTCTCCACATCCAAGAAGGAAGAAAAAGAAAGAGCCAACCGACACTGACATTCCCATTGACAAATTGACCCTACCATTTCCCAGACTTTTCAAGAAACAAATTCTTGAAGCCAAATACAAGAAGATCGAGGATCAAATGGGAGGTATTATGGTTACTATACCATTTATGGAATGGTGTCAAGATCAACCGATAATCAACAAGGTTTTGAAGGATATAGTCACCAAAAGAAATAGGATCGACACTTTGATGATGATGGACCAAGAGGGTAGTGGATATACTCAAGCCATAACGCAAAGTGCGAAACCTCTTGAGCTAAAGCCGATTGCCAAGAATGGTGATTCTGAAAAATCCATAAAACCTTGCTCATTTGGTGAGATTGTTAAACTAGTTGCTTTATGTGATTCCAAGCCTAAATAAAAAGTGGTTTCATGTGAGAAGACCAAGAGTGAGAAGCCTAAGGATGTGAAGCAAAGCTCAACTCCCATCATGCTCGTTAATTCTTCATCAAAGAAAACACTTGTGCAATCCTAAGTGTGGTAAAGGACCTTGATGAAAGAAAGTACCTCTCAACCCCAATCACTTTCCTACTATGAATTTAACTCCTACAAAGTGTGTTGATGGAGTAATTTATTATCAAGTGAAGTGCAAAGGTTTCCCAAAACCTTTTGCAAAGGTTAAAGTCATAGTAACCAAAGGGATGAAGGAGAAAGAAAAAGAAGGGATTGATGCATTGATGAAGTAGATTCTTGTCATTGACTTACATGATCCGCCGTGGAAATCAAAATCACCTCCTTGGCAACCCTACCCAAACCCTAGTCTCATACCCAAATTCTGGCTAATGAATCTAAACAACCGCACTTGAGAGGCATTCTCATGAATATCCTTTTGTACATATTCTCTTTTAAGTTTTAATGCTTTAAGTCTTAAGTCTTTAAGTTCTTCAATTTAACTAAATAATGGTTATGTCTTGAAACGATCTTGTTTCAAAGTCATCCTTTTTGCTCAAGCTTAGTACCAAAGGATAACCATTCAAATCAAGAAATAAGGCTAAGGAAACTTTATGCCTTTAATATAATTACAAACCTTTGGTCCAAATCGTCTCATCCACTCAACACTCATACATATGAGTGCAGAAAGGTACCCCTACAATCTATTGTGTATACCATTGCATATTTCCTTTCAATTTTCAGTTTTTGGTTGTGTTTTTTAAAACCACTCTCACGGTTTAGAATTCACCGAGATGGTGAAGTTTAAGTCTGGGGGAGAGGCTTAGTACTAATGAGCATTTTATTTGTTTTTTTTCTTTTGATCATCCTTGAGTCATGCATTATGAATATGCATTGTGAATAGATAAGTTTTATATAAAAAAGAAACACGAAAATTTTGAAAATTTTGAAAAAACCTAAAAGATTTTCAATTTGTTTTTAAAGAATTTCATATAGTTTGCATTAATTTTCATAAAATTAGGTTGTTAGGATTCATATAGGATTGCATTTTCATAGGGAACAATGATGAGAATGTCTCGTATATAGTTAAGTTTTGCCTAATGTTCAATGCCTTCGTTAGAAGTACGACGAAAATGCTTAGACCACTTTGAATTCAATGGAAAATCCATCTTTGGAATTAACCTCTTGAAGTCTTAGGTTAATGATGAACCTTGTTATCTTTTAAGGCCAATTTCAACTAAGTGGAACTTGAATTTGACTTAAATTTCTTGCTTATGGGCTTAGTCATACTTAATTGTGGATAAACACGAGACACTTGAGCTATGTTTACCGATTTTTACCACTCTTTCTTAGCTCAAGTTGCTACTCTCACTTTTAGAGTAGTTACCTCACCCATATCAACCTTTATACCTTCCTTTCAAACCTCCTAATATTTTGATTGTGAGACATCTTTCGGAAAGTGCACACATGGGCAAAATCCCGTGTGAAAAGAAGTTGAACGACAAGGGAGTGCTTCCTTAGGATTAGCCTCATTTTAAGGCTAATTAGAAATTTAGCGAGGTTGTTCTTTGATGTTCAATTCAATTTTTGGGGAACGAGAATGTGTTGGTATCTCAACCATAGGAAGTAGAGCTTTAATGTTAGATCATCCAAAGTTTGAGTTGAGATTAAGAGAAAGATAAACTCGAAAAAAGAAAAGAAAGAAAATAAGAAGAAAAAGTACTAGAGATTAGAAAAAGATTAGCTCTAACCTTAACATGTAAAAAGAAAAGTCTAGAAGAATTCATACTAAAAGACGAAGAAAAGAAAAATAAATCAAAATGTTAGATTAGAAAGTGGCTCTAGAATAACAGAAAGAAGGTTAGAAGCTAAGTATAAGTTGAAAATGATTCTTGATAACACTATTTTTTTACCATTTTTAGTTGGATTTTTACCTATTTATTTGCTGGTTTTTAATGCTTTTTCGACCTCTAAAGGTAGTTTTCTCTTATTTGGGATTTAGGGACTAATTAGGGTAAAATCATCAAAAGGATGGAGAAACGTGCTAATTAGGCCTCATTCATATTACCATGAAAGTTTCATAGACGGATCAAGAAGACGGAGACTCAAACACTATAGTTTTGCATTTAACCAATTTGGGCATATTCACTACACCAGAAAGATTGCCTTCAACAAAGGTCTATCCTTCAATGGATTGAGCGGTAAGTTGGTCAGAAGTTTTCATTTGGAGCTAGTTTTCCAATGCAAGTGGCTTGAAGTCATTTAGAGCTGTGACCGAGAAGTTATAGTCGTTGAAGCGAAGACATATCTGTCTGTCTCGGAAATGAAGCAAGTGGAGCAAGATTGAAGCTATGACCAGGTGATGGAGTTGCCACCACAGGCCGAGTGCCCATTTTTGGCACACTCCGGTCACAGAGGCATTTTGTGGTCAGAGACAAATTTTGACTCTTATCTTTCGGTTTGCTTAACCGATTTTGTTTCCGCAAGAACCGACATAACAAAGGACGACCTAAGAAGCTCTAGCATTTCCAAGTGTTCTTTTGAGAGATCCATTCCATACTTTGTCATCGAGAAGATTTGTTTACTCTTGATCTATTCGATGATGTTTTTCTCATTGATTACTTGGTGTTTATTGTGCTCCATGTCTGAATAGTTCATCAGTTAGGTTTATAGGCTTCTCAAAGAGATCATGTTATCATGAGATACTAGTATTTGGGTAGAGATTTATATAGTCTTTGTCTCGGCTCATCTTTATGTATGTTTACAATACAACGCATCTAGTAGTATGTCCATAAGTAGAATTTCATTTCAAAAGCTTATTAAATCACCTGCACTAAATTTTTGACAAGCTGAGTTACATGGAGGTTCCAAAAGTAGATCGCCTTGGCTCAGTGAACTTATCGAAACTTGTGTCCATATAGTGCATATTTATTTATCTCAAGATCGTACAAAAGTCGAAGTCCCTTGATACTTAAGCATAGGATCCCGAACCTCCGAAGTGGAGAGGATCTAAATTAGTGTTTTCGAGTTCTAGATGTTGTTTAATTCTAATCTCTAAACAAATCAGTTTCTTCTATGATGCATGATTCTCTGCGAAAACTCTATGTGCCTAACACTTTTCCCATTCATTTACATCATTTTGTTTATTTTAAGTTGATGTATTTTACTTTGAAAAAATATTTGTCAGCTACACGAGGTATGACCTAATATGGTGGAAAACATCCAATGTATCATAATATTTGACCAACATCACGAAATATATGTTAATCATGCTCACATGTACGAACTATAATTTATTACATCAGAAACTACAAATTAGGGTGTAATTGAACTAAACAATACTTTATGATGTCAAATCGTAATTAGCATAAACTTATGTTATCTCCACAATAATAATAATATAGGAAATAGGTTAAAAAGTCTGAAAATTAATAAAAAAAATACTAAAAATTAGACAAAATTTTTGAAAAATTAAATTAAATTTAAAAAAGTAAAATAAAAAATTCTAATACTAAATAAAAATTAATAAAATTTATAAAATCAATAAAATATCTTAGAAATTAATTTAAAGTAAGAAAATGAAATTTAAAAATAATCTAAATTAATGAGAAATTTAAAAATAATTTTATAATTTCAATATAAAATTTTTAAGAGATAACTTAAAATTCATGATTTTTTATTAAAATTATAAAATCAGCAAAATCTTATAAAAGTTATTTTAAATTAAGAAAACTAAATATAAAGTATTCCAAATTAATCAAAAACTTAAAATGATGAGATATTAAAAATTTATAAGGATAAAATCGATGAACTGCTTTAGGGAGTTTGATGTGAATAAGCGCGAGTTAACTTAGAAGAAAACTCAAGACTTAGAGAAAAAAAAATTAAAGTAAACAATTAAGTTTTCTTTATTGATTATGCAAATAAATAATTGAAAACTCCAACACTCATATATATAGCCTTAAAAACGACTTTTTAAACCGTCAAGTTATGAGTCCTAAGGCTAATTAAAAACTGTATATTTAAATCACTTTGAACTAACAGAGTCCAACTCTTTTCAGGGAGTTTCCACTTGGCCCTCATATCCGGCCAACAAAATTACACTGCAGCAGGTCCACGTGGCCCTCGTAGGCGTGTGAAGGAGTTTTCAATTATTTATGTGCATAATCAATAAAGAAAACTCAGTTGTTTACTTCAATATGTTTTTCTCTCTAAGTCTTGAGTTTTCTTCAAAATTAACTCGTGCTTATTCACATCAAACTCCTTAAAGCAATTCATCATCGATTTTATTCTTACAAATTTTTAATATCTCATTATTTTCAGTTTTTGATTAATTTGGAATATTTTAAATTTAGTTTTCTTAATTTAAAATAAATTTTATAAGATTTTTTAGATTTTATAATATTATAAAAATCTTTAATTTTGATTTAGCTCTTAAAAATTTTATTTAGAAATTATAAAATTATTTTTCAATTTCTCATTAATTTATAATATTTTTAAATTGTATTTTCTTACTTTAAATTAATTTCTAAGATATTTTAATGATTTTATAATTTTCTAAATTTTTATTTAATTTTAGAATTTTTTATTTCATTTTTATGAAATTTAACTTAATTTTTCAAAAAAAAGTTTGTCTAATTTTAGTATTTTTATATATTTTCAGAATTTTTAATCTATTTCCTATATTATTATTATTATTATTATTATTATTA
>OVAN01010112.1:0-16103 GCA_900406275.1 Anastatica hierochuntica | reverse complement strand
TGGTTAGCGAAAGTAGCGCAGAGTAAGGTTTTCTGAAAGCATGCGATCCATGGGTTTTTTAGTTTCTTTTCTCGCAGGCTTAGTCTTCGTTTCCTTTACTTGAGGACAAGCAAAGATTCAAGTCTGGGGGATTTGATGTGTCAGTATTTTAGTAGGTTTTACTACGGTTTTCACACGAGATCTAAGGTTTTTAATATGTATTCGGATTGTTTTGGCGCGGATTTGTGTTCTTTGTTGTTTTTACAGTATTCGAGCTTGAATGTGCGAAAAGAATGCATTTTGGATGGATTTCAAGCATCAAAGGAAGTGTTCGTGAAAAGCTAAAAAATACTCAGGAATCTGGACAAGGATCGACCGATCCCTGTCTAGGGATCGATCTATTCCTGTCCCGAATTGCGGACCGATTTTACGAAGAATTAGACCAAACTTATTTCGAACCGGATTACAACAAAAAAACCTAACCTCGTGTTTTCCTTTTCATAATGCAACTTTTCAGAGTTTTAGAGAGCAAGATTGAGTTTGTAACCTAGGGAGAAGAAGTCTTTGTTTNTCTTTGATTCGAGAAGTCTTCGGAACCCTCTTTTTACTCTTGTTTATGCATAATACAATCATGTCTCTCATGAATTTGATCTATGTTTTTGCTATTTCTATGAGTGAGTAGTCTGTTCGTTGGGTTTAGGGTTTCTCAAATAGGGATTCATGAGTTGTTGATATAAAATCGCATGATTAGGGATATAATCTAATGGATCTTCGTCTATGATTGTTCGTAATGCATGAAACTGAATTGATCACTTAGTTTCTGAACTTAGGTAATTTAACTGCTGAAAAGTGAATGATTAAATGCCTGACAAAACCCTAGATGAGCAAGTCTTCTTAAGCCAACGGAAGTTGATGTTTAAGTGAATTGTGAACCTATCAAACCTGTTAGTAATGCATGATTAGAAATCGAGGGTCAACGGAAGTTAGTCTCGAGATTTCTAATGCATAGAGAGCTGTTCTTATGGAAGTAGATCAATTCTAGATTAGAATTTGAGTTCAAGACGGTTCTTAACCTTTTTTCTAGTCTATAATTTGAATCAACAAAGAATTGTTTCCCTGAGAATACCCGACGCCCAATACTTCTCTGATTGTTTTACAACCTCGTCGTTTGCTGCCTGCGTTTCTGTGCTCTCTTGATTTTGATATTTGTATCATCTTTAAAGACATCTTTTTATCCTTAGCCCGCTGTTTGCTGCCTGCGTTTCCGTACAAAAAGTACAAGTCGTTATGATTACTATCGCGAAACTTCAACGGAGATTCCAATCGAGACGAAATAAGAAACTCTTGAATCGGGATTCGAAGAAGAAGACGATCGGGAAAACCTGGTCTGGGCACCCATTGGGCGTTAGACGCTGGTCTGATCGCATATTGGGCGTCCAGACGGTGGTATAAGCGCCCAATGGGCGCCCAGACCGTGGTCTGGTGCCTATTGGGCAGCTAGACTTGCCGTTGTTCGTATCACTCGTATTTTCGTAGCGACACAGTTATCCGTTGTTTACGGTGACTTGTTATCGCTCCGGAACTTGTTTACTGGTGCCTCTCGGGAGTTATTCGGGAATCTTGGCCGTTGATTTCGATGTCGCCGTTTTTGACCCCAACAACCACTAAATCTAATTTTTTCACACATGCCACAAAAAATATTGTTTGTTGGACATTAGGGATCCCACCAATCAAAAGTAGGCACAATAGGCATTGCAATAAGGATCCCAATCAAAACAACCAGAAAATTGTCGATACTTTCTCTGTATTTTCTACGTTGAGTCAGAATTACAATCTCAATAGTGATACCAACCGCAATGGCAATGATGAAGAAGCTTCCGATTGATGTTAGGACTTGTTGGAAATCTCCCATTTGGTTCGTAAGTGTGGTCTCTAATAGCAATCACAACCGCTTCCATTTCACCTTGTTTGCAAGTAGAACCCTGAGAAAACTTCTTCTCCTGAACATTTTGTAGCGCGAAAAGGTTCTCCGACTAAAGCAGATTGATCAACTCAAGGTCATGCTTACCTTTTAGTGAGAAAAACATTAGCCTCAATCCCCCAATATTTTAATCTAATTTTAAAGCCCCCAATTATAATAAATCAGAAATTTTATACTTAAACTTTAAGTTTTTTTTTTATCTCAAGTTCAAACTTACTTCTGTACTAATGTAAGAGTTTCTAAAATAAGTTTTGTTCATTATATTTGATACTTGAACATTTTTTGTATTTAAGAAATAGTTTTTTCTATTAAATTAAAATTGGAGCAATTATCAGAAATTCCCAAAAATTAAGTAACGAAGATACAATTGTTGCTGAAAGTTCAGTGTTCAATAAAAAAACCAATAAAAGTTTATTTTTAAAGTTACCATAAAATAAACTTTAAACATTCAAAACAAAAATTTTAATTCAAAATACTAAACTATATGTCTTAAAAACTAAATCTTAAATTTCGAAATTTTAAACCTAAAAATTTAATATTTAAACCATTAAAATCCTCTTCAAAGTTTATGATATTTTTGGAAAATTTTAAAAGTACTTTAAAGTTATTTATAACTATATTTTGTAACGACAAATTAAATTAAAGTTATTTATCCCATAAAATAATGTTTTAAATGAATTCTTATAGTAATTGTTAAAAACAACATATATTTTGCCTCAAGTCTCTTGATGCCTTAGCAGGACAGTGGATCAACTTTTAAAGCATCTCCGTCGAGAAGACGAGCATCAACATAAATGATGTCACCAAGCTTGATGCTTATGATATCTCAAGGAACAAGAATAGAAGCTTCTTACTCACTGCATTTGCCATCTCTTTGAACCTGAGCAATGATAAGTGTTTAAGTGGAAACACTCTTATATCATCAAGTAGTAGAAGAACAAATGAAGGAAAGCAAAAGAGGAAACCTTTGTTTTGGGAGCAAGACCAGCCATAAGAGCAGCAGGAACATTACCAACATTGTTTTCTTTGATAAAACTGATAGTTGAATTGATAACTAAAAGACAAGTGATATCAATGAAATCTTGCCAATCCGGTGGCCTTCCATCGCCATTAGCCAAAGGAATAGCCATTGTAGCAGCTGCTTCCATCACTTACGAGAGAGAATTCCACATAAAACCCAAGAACTTAAGTATCTTGCGTTCCTATTTTATGCTTTTTAAGACAGTGAGTGACTTAGATTCATTATGAGTAATAGTAATATTAAAAGCCAAACTATGTTTGTATGATTAACAACAAATTACCTTCTTCTCCTCGAGTTTGTTGGGATCCAAGATCTGAAATCTATTATGTCCTTCTGCTCCAGAAAAATCTTCCCTACTACATTAAATCTTAGCATGCATAGACCATGTCAAAACATCATATACATGAAGTGGTTTCCATGGTGATCCGCAACATGGACCTTTGGATTGTAGAAAATACAATGCCATGAAACTAGGTGATTCGCGAAGAGTCTTCCGTCTCCATGGCCATCTTCACTCTAGTACTATGAGTCCAGAGAAAGGCGATGGAGGACTCAACATGTTCTGCCCTAACCACAAAGCAGCATAATAATAGACTACCTCGGATGGTAGATCTTCACTGCTTTGTTGATCGCCTCAAACATAGCTTTAGCCGTCACCAAATAACTTCATCACGAGTAATCATTCTCGAGGAACGATTCTCTCCAGACCTTTCCTCCTAAGCTATCACCTGACATCTTCATCGTCTTCCACCTTCAATAAGTTGTCGTCGCTTGATTTTCTATTTAGTAATTGACGCACATCGATCCAAGAAATCCCTAATCCAAATTCGAAAGACATGATTCTGGCTTTGAAGAAACTAGAGCTAAAAGGAAAGAGAAACATAAGAGGATGCGTGAGAGAGGAGGATACGACGATAGCTTAGAGCTTTTTCCCCCAATTGTTGAGAAGATAAAGTAAGGGTATAAAAGTCATTTTAGTCTACAAATTATGGTAATTTTGAAAGTCTTTTTAAATATGGCAGATCAGAAATTAGCTTCTATAATTTATGGTCTATCCGCAATTAATCCAGAATACATAAATTAGAAGTATAGCATTACCTTTTTATTATTTGGAAAAGCCATATATATTTGTTGACACCTTTTCCCACTCGAGAAGAGGGGTATTGTTATTATTTTTGTTTGTTTTTTTTATTTCTCTCTATAATCTCTTACCCTTTAACTCTTTATTAGAACTAGGTTTATTGTCCACATTACGCTGCGAGTTCTTTTATATATTTTGTTTTCTAATTTTTTTCATTTAGTATCATTTTTGTATACAAAAATATTATTTCGAATTCACATTTTTTATGTATAATGCAAAGAGTTGAAAATAATGGAAAATTAAATATTTATCTATGTAGAACGTAAAAATATTCCTTTGTACTTTTAATATATATGTTTTTAATAACAAATATATAAATAAATAAAAAGTAATATTTTTATATAATCAAAAGGAAGCTAAAACTTACATAAAATGACTAGTAAAATATATAAAATTTTAAAATAACTAATTTTATCAAACAAAGCTTCTTAAAATTTGCACTTATGACATAATACATTGTAAACTTTAAAGCTTTAAAATTTGTTCCAACACTCGATAATAACAAAAATCAGATTCACAAAATTCTTTTGCAAATTTAGTTAACAACAAAAAATCTTTTTAAACCGTTATTGCATAATCATTTTTCTTAATATAGAAAAATTCATAATTGTTTTCCTCAAGCTTTCATCTTCACTTGAAGTCGTAGTCTAATAGCTCAAGTAAATTTGCTAACGTTAAATATATCAAAACATCGTTATAAAATAACATTATGACACTTGAACTATCCTAGCATCACAATATCACTTAATAATAATATTTTATTTTTCGTAGAAAAACTTCTTCAAAAAAAAGGTTCAACTAAATTTTTTATCCTAAAAATTGCTTAAAATTTTTAAAAAGTTTAAATCGAAAAAAGAGCACGAAAAGTTACAAACTTTATTCTTTTCAAAAATTAAATTTTGTTAATTAAAACTCTAAATATAATGATATGGTGAATGTAGCTAGAAAATAAGAACAATTTCTTGTTGGAATTTTGGTTTTTGTTCGTTTGAGTCGTTTGCTAAACTAAACTTTTATCTTTTATAATATGTTTTAGCAATATTCATAATTATATTAATTGAGATTAATAAAAAAATTAGACTAAACACTCAAATAATAAGATTTGAGAAAAAAACAAAGTTCATTCAAAATAACTAAAGAAACATTTTTTCTCCAAAATTTATATCAATCTATTTAAAATTAGTAAATTAATTTTTTATCAGGGATTTTTGTATCACATTAAATTTTTTCTTATCATAACCAAAAAATATTATACTTAGGTTAAAACTAAATGTAAACAATATATGTTAACACAGTTCTAGGAAATAAGGTATATTATATATAATATCAGAAGCATTATGAAGAAAAAATTAGTGTCATAACATATTAGAAAACCGGAAGATAAAACGGATGATGAAGATAAAACATAACTAAAAAATTGGTGAAAATATTTTTTATAGAAATAGGAATATAAAAAATTTGAAAATTGTTAATATTTAGAAAATCGTATATTTATTTAATTGATTTCATTTTGACATATTTTTTATAACACTTCTTTATTGATTAATAGTAATGATCTATGAACAAATTCAGGGATACACATGGTGGAGGATAGAAAAAATATTCAAAGCTAACATGAGATGGAAATATCATCTTTGATAGTGTATCAGCAGTTGCGTTCGCTTCTTGTTTCCCCCAAGATACTCTTAATTGTGGAAACACCCCCATCCAGTGTTTTATTTCTTAGATTAAGTTGTGATGCAAGAAACAAAGTTCTTTCCCTAGTAGAATTTGCAGTACCTTTGTATTATCCCCTTCTACTATCACTCGTCCGATCCCCTTAGTCCATAGATGCTGCAAAGCCATCAGAGTAGCCTAGAGTCCAACTTCAATAGTATCATTACAATTCTTGCCAATTGCATGAGCTGATAACATATACCGTCCTCTATCATCTCTGACTATCCAGCCGCCCCTTGATGGTTCATTTCTCTTAAAGCTTGCATCAACATTACATTTTATAAAACCCTCATCCCGTTTCTTCCAGTGTGAAGACTTGTTTTGAGAAACAGAACATGGAAATGAATGGTGTTTTTTTATTATTGATCCATTCTTCTGAGTCTCTAATCGCGTATGTGACATCTTTGTATCAATGGCTTCGTTGTTTTTGAAAAAGAAGCAGATTTCGTCTTTTCCAAAGCTGCCATAACGTCCAAAGAGGGATGATCCTCATCATTGGAGATAAAGCGTGGTTTGTATGAATATCGACTAGGACTTGAAATTTATCTTCAAATGTGATAGATGTATCGAAAATTGTCTGGTGACTTACTTGTACTCCTCTCCAAATAGCCCTTGAGTAATGACAGGAAAAGAAGAGATGGTCCAAGGAATCTTCCTCTTGAAAACAACGTTTACATATTGAATCCTGCGTTATATGTCGTTGTTTCAATGTGACACCTACTGGTAGATAGTTGGACAGCATCTTCCAGAAGAAGTGCCTTAGCTTTGGTGATGTATCAAATTTCAACGCTGAATGTTTAAGGTCTGTTCTTCCTGGTGGTGGGAGAGGCAGCATTTGTGATTCGAGAATGACCATATAATAAGCCGAGTTGACCGTATATATGCCTTGTGATGTGTAGTTCCAGCCCATCATGTCAATGTCCGAATGAACACTCAAGCGTAGTGATCTGATGAGATGAATATCTTCTGGATCTATAATCGCTTCTAGGTTGGTAGTATCCCTTTTCCGTTGATCTTGCATCATTAACTCTTTCACACAATTAACTTTGTTGATCGCCCCATATACTTGTCGGGGAGGCCGTGGTGGTTTTGTTGTTAACCAGTTATGGTTCCATATCGATGTACATGATTCATCTCCAATGGTCACACGCATTCCGGTCTTTACTAGAGAACACCCCTCCATAAGAGATCTCCAAATAAAGAATGGTTTTCTCCCAAGTCCAGTTTGTAAAATATTCGAATATGGAAAATATCTACCTTTAAGTGTTCGAGCTACTAAGCTATTGGGTGAATGCAGGAGCATCCATATTTGTTTCCCAAGCATAGCGAGGTTAAAGTTTTCGATATCTCTGAAACCACGTCTTCCTTCTTTCTTTGGCATTCGTAGTTAATCCCAGGAAAACCATTGCATACCCTTTGCTCCCGAACTTTTTCGCCACCAAAACTTCGTCAATTCCGACTCAATCTCATCGAATATTCCTTTTGGCAGCTTAAAAAAATTCATTGTGTAAACTAGAAGAGCTAACACAACCATTTTCAGTAAGATTTCTTTACCCGATAGGAATGTATTAGACCAATGGTTTGTTCGCTGTTGGACTTTCTCAATGATAAACTTGAATATATCTTTCTTTTTTCGTCCCACTTGTTATGGTAGGCCAAGGTACCTCCCACTTCCATCTTCATTGTGGATGTTAAGTTCATGCCGTAATCTAGTTTTGGTTTCAACTTTAACTTTGGAGCCAAAGGTAATGGCTGATTTATGATGATTAACGACCTGGTCTGAAATAGCTTCAAACGTCTTTAAAGTTTGTAGGATAGCTTTGCATGAATGTGGATGCGCATGACAGAAGAAGAGAGCACCATCTACAAAAATAAGGTTGGTGATTATCGGACTCGTGTTGCTAATCTTGATTCCTTTCAGTCTCTTTTGAGCAACCGTCTGTGTGAGCATATGGGTTAGAACTTCGAAACACAAAATAAAAAGATATGGTGATAGTGGATCCCTTTGACGAATACCACGTCTCGGTTTTATTTTTCCACAACGAGTTCCATTTATAAGAACTGAGGACACTGTATCAATATATGTCATTATCCATTTAATCCAAACCTCAGCAAAACCGATAACTTCTATAGTACGCTTGAGAAAAGGCTATTCTAGCTTGTCATAAGCTTTGGTAGTATTTGTTTTAATTGCCATGTAGGATTTAGTCCATTTTTCCGAGTCTTTAAGGAATGGAGAACCTCATGAGCAATAATAATATTGTCCATTATATTCCTTCTCGGAATGAAAGCCGTTTGGTTCTCACTAATGAGTGCCAATAGATGTAGCTTTAGGCGATTCACCAGAATTTTTGATATAATTTGGTAGCTAACGTTTAATAGTGATATCGGCCGAAAATAACTCAGAGTCATGGGTAAACTCTTCTTGGGAATCAAACAAATATTAGTACGATTTTAAGTCGGTGGCATCGTACTGCCTTCAAAGAAATGATATACTGCATGAACTATATCATCTTTTATATGGGGCCAGAATTGTTGAAAGAAAGAGGCTGACATCCCATCTGGACCTGAGGCTTTAGTGGCTCCAATATTGAAGACTGTTGTATGGATCTCATCTTCCGATACTGTCGCTGTTAGCTGTCTATTCATATCCTCAGTAACCTTAGTCCGAAAACCTTGAAAAGCATGTTCCAAAGCATGATGCGAAGGTTCTATACTAGCAAACAGATTGGCAAAGTAACTCTCAGTAGCAATGCTGACCTCCTCATCGCCTCGATATATATTGCCATCCTCATCTTCCAAAGCTGATATACGTTTTTTAGCCGATCGGGATTTTATTGCATTGTAGAAATACTTTGTGTTCCTATCTCCAAGGTTAAGCCAAATGTTCTGACTTTTTAGAAACCAATAATGATCTTCGTCTTTATATGCCTGCATTAACTTCTCAAAGCTTGTATATCATTTGTTGTGGAATAATCATTCACATATGCCTCATCCAAACGTTTCTTTAGTAGCTTGATCCTTATGGCAGCATTGGGTTTGTGTTTCTTTCTCCATGAGGATATTGTAGATCGTATCTTTGTAATCTTGGAGGCCAAGTCACCGTTCGGAAGTTGGTTTGTTCCCCATGTTCGAACAATCTCCCCTCGGAAATTCTCGTCATGCCATAGCCTATTATCATAATAAAATTCGCTCTTACGATGGACCTGTTGCGGATAAAGTGAGATAAGTAACGGTTTATGATCCGATCGTTCGAAAGGTAAAAACTCAAGCATCGTCGTTGGGTGTGATAACATCCATTGCAAATTTGCCATGGCTTGATCCAAGCAACATCTAACTTTATGGGTATGTCTTTGTCCCATCTAAGTGAATTTATCACCCACAATTTTTAAGTCATTGAGATCACACGTAGCAACAATCTTTCGGAAGCCGGTGAACGTATGTTCGGGTCTCCTTGGTCTGCCTTTTTCTCAGCGTTTGATTTTATCTCATTAAAATCTCCTCCTAGTAATCATGGTTCTTTTTGGTTGATGCTATTCTCTCGAGTGTTTCCCAAAGGTGGTTTCGTAAACTTGGTTTGGGGTGACCATAAACGAAAGAAAAGTTGAATGAAATTCCATTAAAAGTTGAACGACAATGTACAAGGTTTACTGACAAAAATAAAACAAAGATAATACAAGATAATTTCCATGACAAAGCTATTCCTCCACTTAACCCTTGAGGAGGCACAGTGAAATATGTTTTGTACTCTATTTCACAAGTCAAATCGCGGATATAGTCATCGGCTTGCTTCGTTTCAAGTAGACATATTATGTCCAGGAGATACGTCTTGCGTAGCTCCTTGAGGCGTCGAACCGTCAAGGGTATGCCTAGCCCTTGACAGTTCCAAATCAAAGCAATCATGGCTGAGTTGGTGGATTCGGGCCCACCACACCTCTGTTAGACTCATCCACATCGTCTCTGTTAGTGCCACTTCCTTCTCCCCTCTCCAGCCACTTCATATGCCTTTGTTTCTCTGCCATTATGGTCTCCAGGAACTTTCTTTTGCGAGAATCACGCTCGATATCTCCATCAGTTTCAGCAAACATCATATAGTATCCCATAACATCTTCCATTTCTTCGTCTACATCCTCCTGCATAGATTTGTCGCGATCATCCCCAGTCACTAAAGTATCAAATAGATGGATTATCATTAACAGCATGTCCCAATGCTTCACTAGCAGGTACTGGACTATTAGGCTGATACACAAGAGCTTCTTGAGGCATGTCCCTCACAGGTTCTGGTGGCAAAATGGCAAGCAGGATCACATATAATGGAGGCAGAGCGTCCATAGGAGGTTGAGGTCGATGAAATCCATTAGGGAGAAAGCCCACTGGCTGAGCTTCCAAACATGTTGGATAGTTAACTTCCCGCAACTGCATATAACTAGCGTTTTGATCCATATCATGATCCTCGTGGTCATCATCATCCATTTCTGATCCGTCCGGAGGTGGAGGTTCTGTAGGGAGTAAACATGCACTATTATCATGTGTGAGTAATCCACAAGTGAACCACAGTCCTCTTAGCCTCACATAGCTCAGGTACAAGAGAGTATTAACTCTTGGAAGGAATTGAAAGTAGCGTCGAAATCTCAGTGGCTCCCTCACATCACAGTCATTATTATTATTATCTTGAAATTTTTCTTTCATTTTCTTCTTATTTGATATTCTACAATTCATATTTTACATTCCTATTTTGTGTTAAGGATTTTAAATTAAAAAAGGGAAATTTGGTCAGATATTGGGTGGAACCCCAATATTTAAGTAAATAGCCATAGATGTTCTTTTTTCAACTGTTCTCTCTTTTTATGACGATTTTTTCCTTTTCAGTTCATAGACATGTTGTAATAGATAAACGGTCTATTTAGCGGTTAACATAGTTTTCTCTTCTTTCAAATTTGTTTTAGATCGCTCCTACTCAAAACTTTTGTTCTTTGATACTTTTAACATTACCAACTAAAATCGTGAACCCCAATCACACATCCCCCCTTGTTTTTTGGTTATTTGTGAAATTAATAGGCACGCGGAAATAGACGGTCTATTTAAATAGATAGTCTAATGTCGTACTGTTTATACTATCTCAAATAGTAATTCAATTTATTGTTTTGAATGAATCACATTTTTTACCTTTTCAGTTAATCATATGATTTAGAAGTTGTGGGATTAGTTTAATTTTCACGTTCATTCTGTTATATAGTAGCAACTTTCAATTTTTAATTAATTTCTTTTTGCTTATATTAAAAATTAAATTTTTGTAATAAATAGACATACTAAATAAAAATAGATTGTCTATTTAAATTAAACACAATTCCTTATACGTTACAACATTTTCCGTGTATTTGAAAAATATATATTCGTTTCAAAAAATTCAAAATACATCGAAAAGGGAAAAAATCTACTTTTGTTTCGTGTAATAACAATTTCGTTTCGATATACGTATAAACCTATAGAGCCGTTTGAAGTTTTATGCGATATAGGGGCAAAAAAGAAAAATTACCTTTAAAAATATGAAATTTTGACACAATAAAAAAGAAAACATGTAATTTAATATTTAAATAAAACAAGTATAAAATATGTCTATTTTAAGATTAGATTAACTTTATTTTGAAAGATACGAATTCTATTTTTAGAAGTCTATCATTATTAAAGAGTATATTTTTAAAATTTTGGGTTATGCTAGATTATTTTTAGATTTTATATATCATGAAGTACAAAATATAATTTTGATATCTAATTATACATGTCTTTATTACATTAGTTACCGATTTAATTTTAAATGCTGTAATTATATTTTAAGCATATATTCATATTTTGTGTTAAGGATTTTAAGTTACATATATGAAATTTTAAAACAGAAAAAATTCAAAATATCTAATTTACGGTTTAGTAGGTTTAAATAAAAAAATAAAAATATTTATTTATAAAGAAGATTAGATCAATTTTATTTTAAAAGATTAAAACTTTATTTTTAGAATTCTATAAATTGTCTGAATAGTGTGTTTCTCATACTTTTTAGTTACACTAGATTATTTTTGATTTTCTAAATCATGAAGTAAAAAATAAAATTATGATAAATCTAATTATACGTGTCTTTAATCATTTAATCATTTATTTAATATGTGAAAGAACCTTGAATGATATATAAAACATAGTGGAGGAGTAGTTGGGTAGGCAAATAATAATGGGGGAATTAGTGAACTAGGATAGATTATATAATTGCCCATTTTGTATGGAACAAACAAAATGAAAACATTAAATATATAACTATACAAACTTATGATAGAAAATAGGAGAAAATATTATGGTATGCAGTGTCGTGTTTATGATTCTAGTGGCCTATGCCTAAATTTTTTAATATAGCTTTCCTAAAAAAAGTAATTTAATTAACAATATATTATCTTAAATTTTGGTTAAAATTAAATTTCGTAGAATTGAAATCTAAATAAATTTTTTGCATCACATATAAAACTACATAAAAGATTTCAACGGAAAGATTAGTGATTGTAATTGTTTAGGGGGTTTTTTGGTGATCCTTTGATAGAGAAGAACAAGAACAAAAGATCTGTAAAGCGATTCATTATTAATGTCTTAAAGAGATCGATTACAAATTATAAGTATTGAGTATTAGGTTTCAGATCCCACAATTAGGGTTTTTCCTTTGTATTTATAGTTTTCGAATAAGAGTATTTTCATATATATCTTTTATGGATAATTTCTAATTTCGAGTATATCTATAAAATAAGGAATATTTACATAATTCGTCTCAGATAATTGTCTTTATCTTGTAAGATGTAAGTTGTATAAGGGGAATATTCACCATACCTTTGCTTGGATGTGCATCATTGGCTAGAGCATTGGTTAACACAACCAACTAGGGAGTTTGTTCATTGCTCCCGATCTAGCTAAGGCTAGGCTCTAAACGAATAAAATCACCCCAATTTGTTCATTGCTCCCGATCTAGCTAAGGCTAGACTCTGAACTCTATGGCGCTATCTGGGTTTCTTAATTATGGCCCATTAGCAGTAGGGTTAGATAGACGGAAAAGCGAAGAGTCCTCATTCTCTGTCTTCGCTCTTGTCACATCACATTCCCCTCAATCGCTCTCTCGATGCTACCGACGATTCCTTTACTACGGTAAGTTTTCGTATTCTGATTACTATTCCATTTAGTGTAAATTTGTCGATTGTTGATCTTTTGGACATTGCGACCTTGTCTTGTTGTAGTTATGGACAGGTCAACTCCTTCGAAGCCCTCTCCATCTTCAAGTTTAGCCAAAGTTCTCGCGGCTAGGGCTAAACTTCACGGACTTGCCTCCGTCGATACCGGCACTTCTGAGGCCTCCGATTCCAACACTCCGACAAGGGTTGAATACCTCTCGACCCCTACCTCCAAGAAGCCTAGGGTCAAACCGTCGATTGCTTCAGCGGAGGGAGATTTGCTCCAAGAAAGGTTGTTCTCCTACAACCTTTCTAACATGATAGAGGAGCAACGCCGTTACCCTCGAGACCTGTATTCCAACCTCATGCAAGTCCGCCTCTATTCCCTAGCCCCCTTATTTCCTTAGTGGTTGGGAATTCTATCTTTTCATTAACTTCCTTTATAGCTGGAAAGATATATCTTCGTGAATGAAAGGTGGAATGTCAGGGGTCCGTCTCAGGCCTCTGAGTTGGACCCTAGGCTAGAGGCCTTGGAGCAAGAGGTGGATAGGGAGCATTGGAGGGCTAATCATGCGATCAGGAGTCTCACTAACTCAGAGGCATCAAATAGGATCCTTCGCAGGAACTTGACCGATGCCAAGGTCAGAACTGAGCATGTGGATAGGCTGTTGGCTAAGGGGCAGGTGGAGGTTGAGGAGCACTATCGACAGATCTCGGCCCTGGATCGGCTGGCGGACACGGCGTCTGAGAGTGCCTTTGTTGTTGCCTGATGGGAGATGGCCAAAGATCTTCTCTTAGGTGACCACTTCAATCGAGGCCTCTGACCAGTGGGTGACTACGGAGCTAGCCAAGGAGAGTGGCATGTCTCGTCCTGATTACTCTGTAACGATGATGTCCCTGTTGGCTAATAGGACATCTGCAGCTGATCCTTCGGGTGAGACTCCTGAGTCGAAGGCGGAATGATGCGCGTTGATACCCCCTTTTTGAAGCCATGTCCATGTGGCCTTTTAACTTTCTTTTGGGTTGTAACGTAAACCTTTAACTTTTCTTGCCCTTGGGTGCATAAAGCCATAGTTTATTTTCTGAAACCAAAGCATCTAAGCACTCGTGAGCTTTAGTTAGAAATGAGTTGACGTAAACTTAGTGGACATTAGGCCTTTGGGCACTCGTGCCTTGGTTGGACTAATGGTCCCTGGGCTCATAGCCTTTGGTGAGTTTCGTAAACTCGGTGGCCACTAGGCCTTTGGGCACACGTGCCTTGGGGGACTCATGGTGATGAAATCCTGTTCAGCTCAATTCGCAGAATGGACCCAACCGCATTCAAAGGAGCATATCTTTCGAACCAAATGGAATTTAGCAACAAGGTTTATTGTTCTGGAAAGCTTACTCATCAGAGCATCTTTAGCAACTAGACTCATCACAGCGACATTAAATGTCTGGGAGTTATGGAGCTTACAATCTGGGTGAATCAGAATTTTCGTAGAACAGACATATCATCACTCCGAAGGGAACTGCGACAAACCAGAGGGTTTCAAACTACGATTCAAAATGTTTTAGATTCTTAAGCCATCAGGGAACTAATTCAAAGTGGAATCATTTGAAAATACATTGGGAATAATTAGTTATGAATTTTCAAAATCAGCACAGTTTTAGCTCGTCGGTCTACAACTTTCGGTTTAGCATTGGGTTTTAGATTTAGGTTTTAATTATTTATGGTTTATTTTTGGTTTATTTAGAAAAAAATTAGGTTTATTTTATGGTTTATTTTCGTGGAACCCTAGGAGAATTAGACTTATTTAAGTTGTATTCTACAGACATAATGAATCATTCATCGAACATTTTATGAAAGTTTAGTTTCTTTTTTCTTCACAGAGATTGTGGAACCTTTGTTCATCATCGAACAAATCTTTTGCTACAGAGTTCATTCTCTATAGCTTTTTCTTTAAGATCATAAAGGGAGTTCATTCACCCGATCTAAAGAACTCATCTATCCATCTATCAATTTCTGAAAATCAATCCTTCTCATCTTTTCACCCCTTGTTCTCATAAAAATCAGAAAAAAAAAAAAAACACAAAAGAAAAGTTCAGATCTCTTTTTCAGAAGATCCAGGGTTGCATCAAGTGGTATCAGAGCCACTGGAACAGAGATTGAAACGAGAAAAACGTGCCAAAAATCGGTGATCTCTTAGCCTTGTTGTCCGATTTTTTTTTTCTGTTTTGGGGAAACACCTTCTTTTCTCTCTATTCTGATTGTTGCAAGGGCTTTTGAGATACANTGAACGTTTAAAAATCTGAAAAACCTGAAGAGAAATCCAGGTTCTTGTGGTAAAGGGATTGCAGCTGCAATTTCCGCTACAAGTTTCAGCCTTTACAACCCCACTTCGATCCTTTCTATCTTCTTTGGGGGTAGGGAACAATTCTGAAGTTGAATTTGATCTTTGCTGAACTTGGGTGATCCACACGAAATTTTCAGATCGAAAACATACAAAAAATCGTGAGAGAGAGCTGAGAGAAACACTGCTTAGGCTAAGATTTCTCTATCTCTAATCCTTTTGTTTAAGTTTTGTTGAATTTTCAGGTGCTGCTCGCGAATTTCTGCAGAAAATACATCAAATTTTCGGACATGTTTTGAAGACAGCTGCTGGAAATTTTTGCTAACTTTAACCTCTTTGACGNTCAGGAAATTTGCTGAGGAATTTGCTGAAATTTTCGACAAAATTGCTGGGTTTTACTACTTAATTTTCGGCAACAAGTGTCTAAACTTGCTGGAAATTTTTGCTAATCATAACACTTGTTGTTTTTGGTGAAGTTTCATTGTAGGAAACATGACAGGAAACGATAAGGAGTCATCAAGTTCACATAAGTCCGAAGATCCATCTTTAATTCCACCCAATAAAGTATGGGTTGAAGCAATTGTAGCAGAGACTATCAAGAAGCTACAGAGGACTAACATGTTNAAAATTGTGCTTGAAACTAATGAGATGACTGTTGATTTTGCAGATGAAGAGCACGACGAGATGCTGCAAGGAGTTACTGAATTCTCCACTCACAGGCGACCAACCAATAGAA
>OVAN01010111.1:0-16103 GCA_900406275.1 Anastatica hierochuntica | reverse complement strand
CTTATCCGAGGTCCTGGGCCCGTCGTTCCGGGTCCAGGTGTTAGACTTGGATTTGTAGTTGGAGTTAGACCCCGAGTTCCTCTCGGACCCTTGGGAGTTGGACACTTGGAACGTCCTATGTTTGGAATTGCTCCCCTCCGACCTGTGGCCGTTGGACGTTCGCTTACTGTCCTTCTCGTCCTTTGGCTTCTCCTTGGACGATGACTTTGTTGAAGAAGTGTGCTTTTTTGCGTACGCCTTCTTCTCGTCCTCAATTTCGACGAACCTGGAAGCTCGGTGGAGCGCGTTCTCCAGGGAGGTAGGTCGGTTGAGCATCAGGTCTTCCCGGAGTCGGGAACTGTACCAAAGGGTGTTACGCAGAGCTGCGATTCCCGCCTCGTCGCTAACGACGACATTGGAGATAACCTCCTTAAACCTAGACAGGAATGACCGTAAAGACTCGTCCTTCTTTTGGGTCATTGTCCACATATCGGCGTCAGAAGCGCCCTTCTCGATAAACATCGAGTAGTGTTTGATGAAGGCAGTGGAGAGTTCGTTGAAGCTGTCAATTGAGTTCGCCTTCAGACGGGAGAACCAGTTCAGAGCCGTCCCTGAGAGGTTTTCGACGAAGAGTTGGCAATACCCAGCGTCTTTGTCGGCTTCGCTGAACTTGGTCCGGCCCATGGCGATACAGAATGCGGTCATGTGAGCCCGGGGGTCGGTTTTGCCCTCGTAAGACGCAATCTTGAGTTTGACACTCGGGATTACAGCTCCCACGATCCGGCTAGTGAAGGGCATCCGCTGAGTTTCCTCCAACACCCGGTGAACCTCGGGAGCCGAGCTGGTTGCCTTGTGAATTTGAGATTGCATGATTCGGAGCTCGGCGGTCGCCTGGGCAAGAGTTTGTTTCAATGTCTGTAGCTCAGAGTCCGCGTGGGCCGACGTTCCCTCCAGGGCTGAGTCTTGATGCCCGTGGTCCCGATCTCCGGACCGCTGGTCAGCGGGGGTCTGTTCGTCGTCAGGTCGGGCTCCTAGAGCTCGGGGCTCTCATGGGGAGATCGGGGCGATGGAGTTTATCCTCGCGAGCTGGGCAGCTTGGGCTTGCGCCAGTTCTTCAAGTCGTTGTCTTGGCTGTCGATCCAACTCCTCCTGTCGCAAGGTTCGCTCGATCAGCAAGGCGAAGATGCTCCGCATGTTTTCCGGGACCTGATCGAGGGCTGCTTGGGTTTCAAGGGCTGGAGGTAACTGGTTATGCTCTTGACCGGCGTTGGCGCCTTCGTGAACTCCTAGAAGAGTGGGATTGGTTGATCCATCGGCTCCGTTGTTGCCCGACGTGTTAACCTGAAAGCAAACAACAAAGAAGACAAAAAACGGGAGAACAATATAGCTGTAACTTACGTGATCAGTTGATGTAGCGAGGCGGAATCCCCCCTCCTTCTAGCGCCAATTGATGGATCTAGAATCCACACAGAATACCGGGTGTATGATTTATAAGAGTGCTTAAGAAAGGTTTCGCTTTATTGATTTGTTATCGAGGATTGTACAAGAGTTTTACAAGTGATTTTTCTCATCCAGAGATTCCTCTCCCTTCTTCAAGCTTCTCCTTCTTCTTTTATACTCCTCTAGCTCTTGTAACCTCCTCATTAATGCGCATTTACTTCTCTCATTCATGACGATTCTTCCGTTTTGATTTCCTTTAGCTTTGAATTCTATGGGCCTTCTCCTTTCATTTTCGATTCGGGCCAAATGTTCTTAGGTGGGCTTCCACGGCCCATTCGCATTTTGGCTCTTCAATTGATTCTCGCGTCGGTTTACTCCTAACCGGATCCGGGTGATAACCACCTCCTCCAGAAACCACCACCAGCAAATTAACCTATAGAAACAAATGATACGGAAAAAGACAAGAACTTTTGCCGAGCCCTTTCCACGAGAGAAGAGCGCAATCCAAAGACCAAGTGGAGAAACCACAATCCGGCGTAGGAATGACGCTCGACTAAGTGACGCCACCACCACCAAACAACAAAGACTGCCTTTGGAGAACCTGAACATTTGATTTCAAGCCCAAACTAAGAGATCTAAAAACCAAAAAAATCTGATCTCATTCTTTCTAATCTTCAACTGCGAGTCTTCTTCTACCTCCGACCAATGCCGATCGCCAACCCAAAAACAGAATCGGAAGAAACAATGCAAAAGCCGGAACAGAGCAGAGCAGAACCCGAAAAAGTTGAAGATCGAAGAGAGATAAAAGACAGAAACGATCAAGGAAAGTCGGAAAGGGCCGACGGCGAAGCTAAACCGCCGGCCAAAGACAAATCGGATCAAGTTTTTTTTCGTGGCCAAGGGTTTTACTGTTCGAGAGATATTTCTTTTCTCTTTTAAAGCTTATTAAGTTGATTCATATAACTAGTGTTATTATGTGATAATCTTACTGAAACGCATAACGGATTGGAAAAAATACAATTTTCCTGTAGATCTTACTCATAAAATATTGTAATTTTCAAAATAATAATCAGATGAAGCATCATATCTTTTGTCAGAGAATGAGTTCATTATATAGTTGACCAGAGTGCAAAATCAGCAAATCAAAGGCACTGTTGATTAAAAAGTCAATCTGATAAGGGTTATCCTCAGAATCATTCTGTAATGTCTTGAAAAAGTTAGCAAAACCTGCAAATTTCTCCAGACAAACACATTTGTGGAAAAGAATCAAAAAGTGAAATCATGAACGTTAGGAAGATTGACAATTTTTTTTTCTTTTTGAGACAAAGAAGCTGTGTTGTTTTGTCTGGTTTTAATCCAATCCTTCATTTGATGGACTGGAATGTCATCTGTTCTTGATCTTTAAGAGTGTCAGCTGCGTTGAGAAGCATGTCCATTCCTCCTACGCTTTTATCCGATTCTCCATTGCCTTTACTTTGCGGTTTGAACCCGCGATTCCCACTTTTTCTTCCTCCTGGTTTATGCAGCATCTCCATTTTCTTCTCAAAAGCCTTCCGCGCTTTGCGGACTTTTTGAATTGCAGCTTTACATGTTGTGCAAAACCATTCTCCATTTGGAACCGATGCACATGGAGGTTTCATGCAATAGATGTGATACGCATCATCACACCCATCACACAAGACAATCTTATCGTCATCCTTGTTAGTTTGACATTTTCCACATAAGCACGAGGAGCAATACCAACGAACACCGTGTACTTTCATTTGCCTTGAAGTCAGGCATCTGATGTGATAATACTTGTGCGGGCAAAAGGGGTGATCACATGTTACAAACCTTCCGCCATTCATCACTGTTGTTCCACAAGTCCTACAGATATCAGAATCTCTCTTCATCTCTACGTGATGATCCCCATTGTTCGTCATGTTACAGCTTGAATTGTCTTCAGTTTCGTTCGAATCTTCTTTACATTCTGTACCCATATCAGCAAAGCTGTTATCTGCCTTCACCATCCTTTGGGTTTTCATTCTTTCGCACACTACACAATTCTCGTGAGGTGAACCGATTCCCTTTGATGTGCAGTTTAGACAATACCAACTGTTTGTCGGCATCCCTTTCCCACCAGGATGTACACATGAGACGTGGTACATATCTTCACAATGATCACATGCTAAACTGTCTATAGCCGCTGCCTTCCCTCCACATAGCTTGCAAATGTCATAAACACGCTCTTTTCTGATATTTTCTGCATTAGGATGAGGCTTCGATTCCCTGGTGTAGAACTGCTTCAACTTCCAGATTTTGAAAAAACAAAAAGAAGAAAAGAAAATATTAGGGGTTTTATGGATAAAGTTATAACAACATAGAACCGTGAACAAGATCATTTTTGCTCGACCCTCACCTGTTCGGTACAGGACGTTCTTGAAAGCTCTAAGAGACTATTAGCCAGTATAGCCATATCATTACCAATATCCTGTATTTGTTGCCAGACCTGAAATCAGTATTTACTTTTAGTTATATGTCTACTTTTGATCGAACACAACCACGTTCCCTCAAGCTGAGAAATTGAGTTCACCTTCCGAACCACGATATCAGCAATATTTTTCACAATGAGAAGAACATATAATCTTATAAGTTATCATTGGTTATCTTCAGACTAATAAGCTTCCATTAGTTACCTCTTGGAGATCTGTAGAAAAGAGCACCGGTGAACCTTCATAAACACCCTCTTTCATTCTGGTGTCTATCAGAGTTCTGCACATAAGATCTTCAATCTTGACCCCTTGAAGATTTTCGGAAAGCAACTTACTTAAGGATGCAAACTCCTTTGAAGCTAAAACATGAGACAGAACATGCTGGCAACCAGCTGTAGCAGTCTCATACTTGGATTCATTTGATGGTTTATTTGGATTTGAACACTCAGGGACTTCACCAGTAAGATGAGTGCCTAAACTAAACCTTTGATTGTTTAATCCATAAGCGACAGACTCCTGCGTAAAAGGAATTTAATGACAACATTAATCCAAAACAAGAAAGAGCTAACATGTTGAGGAGCATATTTATGAAAGAAATCAACAGGAGCTGGTCACTTAATACAAATAAAATGTCCATTTTAGGATAGGATGCACAAGGAAGCAAACACTTCTCAGGGTTATAATAAGCAGGGTGTTAACATCCAGCATTAATATGATTTTCTACTATTTGCAAACCATTCCCTGAAACCTAGTTATCGCACACTAGACACCAATGTAGCCTGAACAATGAAAAGGAACAATCAGATAATCGCAGAATTGTCACTTGAATGGCCATACAAAGATAAATAGGAATGACTCTTATCACTAGGTCCCTCGACAACATGTTGCAGAACTGGGGCCAACATTCAGTATTGAAGCACCTATCCAACCATCACTGGATAGATATCGATCCTAATATGCATTCCTTTACCAGCAATCCTATATTTATAATACTGCTGAAAGATTAAATCAAATTTACAAAACACGTAACAATTGAGGCGTGCGAAAGTTGCAAAATGTTAGCAACTACATATCACAATCATAAAATATCACGGTAGAAAAGCCATGGAAAGTACCCGGCTTCCTGAGTGACTAACACCTTCCGCGGAAATTCTCTCAGTTTCGGAACATTTATTAGCTGAAATCGAACTCACGATTCTCCTCCGCTTGTATGTTTGTAGCATCTTGCCATCTCTGGAACTTGCATTAGCAGAATTAGCCACAGCAACACCTCCTCCACTCCAGTTACTCAATGTTTTAAGTTTCACCAAACCATTTCGTTGATTACTCTCAGTACATTCACCATTGCTAGTCGTCTCCTCCATGAATATCTTAAACCACGCAAGAGAAACGAATCTCTCGAGCCACAACGCTCTGGATCTAGGGTTTCACCCTTTCGTCCTATCGTAGAGAAAATAGCAAAAGAGTGGTAGAATCATTATATCACCAGAGATGAATTCTCATATGGAAAAATACACAGCGTTGTCCATTGGAGGCAATTTCTTCAATGGAGTACAATACCAGACAGAAAGCTAAAGCCAAATTCAAAGCTCTAAGAGAAAAAGCGAGCAAGAAAACGACAAGGAGAGAATGAGTAGAAACCATACCACAGTGAAGAAAGCTGCGTTTCCGATACGGCGAAAGAGCAAACCCTAGAAAGTTGCGGAGGAGGTTTTATTTCTCGGTCTCGGAGACTCAGATTCGCGGTGGCTCTGCAAATCCCGGCGGCTTCTCTTTTATCTTTGAATCATTTTTTTTAAAAAAAGTACTTCCGCGTCCGAGATTCTCCTCCTCTTTAACCCGGTAACCGGTATACTTCAACTCGGATCTGACACCGGTTAAAACCGGTAATCAGTGACCTGAAACCGGCATGTAACAGTAACAAAACGGCGACTCGCGTTAACAGAACAGCTGATTCGTGGTATACACGCGCGTTTGTTAGTTACTTGTTGTTCCCTCTGAGCGGGCTATGGCTATTAAAAGGATCGCTCAAAGAATATCCGCCGTCAGATCTCAACATTAGCAATCTAACGGTTATGAATGAAACGCATCATAACAATGCGTTTATAAAGTATCAATTTCGGTTTGTTTTTTTCCGACATCAATTTCGATTTGGTTTTGTTCGGTCTTTCTAGACTTTCGGTGGACATTTTACAAGCACTCGTATATCCGAATAGAAACTGATCGGAAAAACGGAATCGAACTCGAATCCAAACCGAGCAAAATACCCGAATAAATCAAAAGTGTGGAGTAATTCAGATATCGAATATACCTAGAAACCAACCGGTACTTGAACGATATCTGATACCTAAATACTCAATACCCTAATATATAAATGCTTAGATTATCTTTTAAAAGTTACTTTTAATAATTTAAAATACTTTTAGTATAATTATATTGTATTTTTTTAAAAAATGAATATTTGAGTATATTTGATACCCGAAATATTCATAATACCGGAAATAATCATAATATCCAAAATATCCATAATATCCAAACTCGAGTAAGACTCGAAAATTTTTCAGGTATTTCTACGCGAACCGCAACCAGCAAAATCGAATCGAATTCAAACCGAAAAAAGAAAATACTCGAATGATGATATAACATAATCTACAATATTATCGTTTGACTTGGTTTTAAATTCCGACTAGAATTAGTCCAAGTTATGCGCGGATATATTTTTGATTATACACACATTTAATTGTAAATTATTTTGTATCATATTTTTTGCACATGTAATTATTATTTTGAAATTTTTTATTTGACAAATGTATATATGTTATCAATTAAATTAATTAACTGAAAATATTATTTGTTTAATAGTGTATATATATATATATATATATTTCTATTTTGTTAAATTACTAATGAATTAGTTCAAATAAACTTTGTAAGATGGATTTTGGCTAATTGGTGGCGACTTTAATGAGATCACTTGCAATGCGGAGAAAAGAGGAGGCCTAATACGCCCTGAATATACATTCACTGATTTCCGACGAATGATCGCTACATGCGATTTCAAAAATATTAAAAACGTGGGTAACAAATTTTCTTGGATAGGGAAAAGACATACGCATAAGGTCAGTTGTTGTTTGGATAGATTCATGACCAATTCAGCTTGGCTATCTCTTAATCCCCAAGCTTTGGTTGAGTACCTTCCTTTTGAAGGATCCGATCACCGACCCCTGATTTTATCTCTCATCCGAACTGAGATTGGCAAGTCCAAACAATTTCATTATGATAATACTTTGTGGTATGAGGAAACCTTACGTGATGCTGTAGTATCTTCTTGGACTACTAACAGCAACCACCAAACCAACCTTGCTACAAGAATAAGTCAAGCCCGTAAAACGATATTGGATTGGAAACGCCACAACAAACCAAATGCTACTGTACAGATACATATACTAAAAAGAAAGCTTGATGCGGCTCAGTCCGATCCACACACCTCCCATGCAGAGATAGCTGCTATACGTGCGGAGTTGTCCAAAGCGTATAAAGATGAAGAAAATTATTGGTTTTCCAAGAGTAGGACTTCATGGCTTTCAAAAGGAGATCGAAATACCAAGTATTTTTACTCTGTTACAAAGGCTCGGACGTCTAAAAAGAAAATTACTTCTATTGAAGATATGGATGGATTTATATATCGTGGAGATATAGAGGTCAGTCAAGCTGTTGAGTCTTATTTTACCACTTTGTTTACTTCATCAAATCCAACAGCGACGAATTTAGACTCTGTGTTTGAGGAGTTTCTTGTGCGAGTTTCGAATCAAATGAATGAGGAACTCATGGCGATGGTAACAGACAATGAGATTCAAGACGCGGTGTTTGCTATTGGGGCAACCAAGGCACCTGGTCCGGACGGGATGACAGAAGCTTTTTTTCCAACAATTCTGGGAGAATCTTAAACCCGATATTATGACTGAAGTACGCCGATTTTTTGAGACGAATACTGTGCATACGGAGCATAACCATACCAACATTTGTTTAATCCCAAAGAAGCAGCTTCCCTTAACAATGGCTGATTTCAGACCAATCTCCTTATGCAACATTAGTTACAAAATCATTTCAAAAATATTGGTCAACCGTCTAAAGCGACATCTACCGGAGCTTATTAGTGAGAATCAAGCAGCTTTCGTCCCCAACAGAAACATCATGGATAATGTCATCATTGCTCATGAAATCTTACATTCGTTAAAGGCTCGAAAGAGATGGGCTAAGTCTTATATGGCTATTAAAACAAATGTTACAAAGGCATATGATAAACTTGAATGGAGCTTCATTCGTAGGACTTTGGACGCCTTGGGATTTGATACTCGCTGGCAAGAATGGATAATGGCTTGTATTCAGTCTGTCTCCTTTTTGGTCCTCATTAACGGGGAGCCGCGTGGTCATATTCAACCAGGACGGGGAATTAGACAGGGAGACCCCCTCTCACCCTATTTGTTCATCCTCTGCTCTGAGGTTCTCACCCATCTTTTATCAAAGGCTCAACATAGTGGAAAGCTAAAAAGAATTAAAATCAGCACCTCAGGTCCTGTTATAACAAATCTCATGTTTGCCGATGATGTTCTTTTTTTCACTCATGCTCATCCAAGATCATGTAAAGCAATCATGGCGGCTCTCAAGCTCTATGAGTCGGCGTCCGGTCAATCCGTTAATCTCAATAAATCGGCTATTACTTTTGGATCCAAAGTACGTGATACAGTTAAAACGCAGTTACGTCGGCTGTGTAATATTCATAATGACGGAGGAAATGGGAAATATCTTGGATTACCGGAACGGATCGAAAGGAAAAAGAAAGATACCTTCAAATATTTGGTTGAAAAAGTTCAACAACGAACCAGCCACTGGTCTAACCGGTTTCTCTCGGACGCAGGTAAAGAAATCCTTCTTAAAACAATAGCTTTAGCACTACCAGTATATACCATGAACTGCTTCAAACTGCCGAAAGGGATATGTGTAGAGATTGAACGTGAATTAGCAAAATATTGGTGGAATAAAAATCATGGTACAAAAGGTATGCATTGGTGTAGCTGGAATCGCTTGGGTTACTCCAAGCGTGATGGGGGCTTAGGATTCCGCAACATTGAAATGTTCAACATCGCAATGTTGGGTAAGCAAATATGGAGAATCCTTCATGCGCCAGAGAGTTTGGTCGCCAGAGTTCTCCGAGGTCGTTACTTTAAGGTTAAACATCTTCTAGAAGCAGGGCTTGGACGTAAATCCTCCTTTGTTTGGCGGTCCCTTCTTGAGGGTCGTGATCTGGTTAAACGTGGTATGCGAGTGGTGATTGGTAGTGGATCGACAACATCCATTTGGCACCATAATTGGATCCCGACTGATCCTCCACGCCCGCCCCAGCCAATCTATGGACCTCTACAACAATTGGATGTTGTTCGGGACCTTTTGTTACCATCTGGATCTGACTGGGATGTAGATAAGTTACATGCAAATGTTGTCGTGTCTGATATAGAGCACATAATGTCTCTTCGCCTTTGTCAAACAGAAGAGATGGATTTAATGGGTTGGAACTACATCTCTCATGGATTGTATACCGTAAAGACCGGTTATTGGCTCGCCACACAATTAGACACAAGTTTCCATCCTCCTCCTCCACCTGGTAATGTGAACCTCAAAGGATCCTTCTGGAAAGTCTCAACATTGCCAAAGATTAAACACTTCATATGGCGCCTCATATCTAATGCCCTACCGATTGGTTCGGTTTTACGAAAACGCCATATATCTAACGATACCATATGTAAAAGATGTTGGAGTACGGAAGAAACGCCAGTGCATCTCTTTTTTCTATGTCCTCATGCTCAAGCTGTATGGCGGGGAACGCAGATTCCTGATCGTACCATTTCATTAAACACAGGTACCTTGGACGATAAACTTCAAATCATTCACAAAATTTCTAAAAACTCCTTATTATCAACTTTGGAGCAACAACTCCCGCTATGGACATTATGGAGGCTGTGGAAAAGTCGAAATTTGCTAATCTTCCAACGCAAACAAAGTGAATGGAAGGACGACGTCGGCATGGCAATACGAGATGCAAAGGAGTGGATCGAAGCTCAGCCAAAGCCACAAACAAAACCTGGCTCTAATGGAAGATTTCTTCGATCTAATTGGCAAAGATCAACTCATGGTTTTGTCAAGTGCAATTTTGATGGGACGTTTCAACAGCATCAACACGTTAAGGCGGGATGGATAATCAGGAATGAATGTGGTATGTACTTACACTCAGCCCATGTTTTGGGAAAGACTTGCATTGACTCACTGGAAAGTGAACTCCAAGCCTTACTAATGGCCATCCAATATACTTGGGCAAAAGGTTATACACATTTGGTATTTGAAGGGGATAGTAAGCGGCTGGTACAAATTGTGAAAGGAGAGGAGCTTTCTTTTCGATATTGCAATTTGGTTAGAGACATAAGAAATTGGCTCAAAAAATTCAACAGGGCTTTGGTTATGTGGGTGTATCGGGAGTCTAATAATGCTGGGGATCTACTTGCAAAACTGCCTTTGCCTCCTAATCTCAGTTTTGAATCTTTTTCTTTCAACTATTCTACTCCAGGATACTTAATCAATAAAGAAATTGGGTTATAAAAAAAAGAAAGAAGAGTGAGTCTATTTTAATAGTGTAGATTTCGGCTCAAATTAGAGCTTTGGTATCAGTTTTTCTATTCCAGATCGGTTATTTCGGTATGACATATGAGTGGGATCGGATCGGTTTATTAAGATTGAACACCCCTATGACTTATCGTTTCTCAATATCTTTTTGGGTGTTAAAAATGGCTAAGCGTATTGACATTTAATTCTACAACAATCAAAAATCAACAAACAAGATAAACGACATACAATCATCGGTCAGTAGTACTAGTGTCGCTTCGAGCAGACTTATCATCATATAACATTACTGTTACTTATCCTTACTTTTTATCTTCTTTCTCAAATCCGTTTATCGCAGATGAGAATCCTAACGCTTGCGTGTGGTCCTTCCCCGGTGTCGTGAACTCCAGCTGTCCAACCTATGGCTTTAGCCATTTGTTGAAGTTGCTCCATCAAAGACAGTGAATCCCTTATGTATACCTTTCCTCCCGGTCTCAACATTCGGTCCATCTCCACCATTATGTTTGTTATGTTACACCTACCCTCCACACCAAACCCAATTCATTACTTCAATCAAGTAAAATACAAATTTTTCCACTTTTCTTTTACCTCTTCTTCTCAACAGAGAAGAGAAATGCCGCGTGTATCAAGTCATAGGTTCTCGGGTAGGTGTCAAATGGCTCACACCTAGAGAAAGAAAGCGCAAAAAAAAAAGTTTCATATGTGATCTTGTATAAGCTATGTAAGGGAGGGACTAGAAGCAAAAGAGCAGATGGTTCTATATTGGTCTGTACCAGTCGTGCATAGTCCCTACAAGCCCACGGTCATAGATAACTGGCAAGGTGTTGAATCCACTTACGGGAACAACGTTCATAACCCAACAGTCAAGCCCAAGATCGTTTAATGCTGCTGCAAACCTACCCAAGAAAAAAAAACTTATCAGATCAAGCTAACTTTGGTATGACAGAAATACAAAAATGGTGATTTCGATTGTGGTTGGTTACCCTCCAAAACCAGCTTTCATGTCCAGAACATTCCTCAGCTTAAACTCCTTCCACCGGAAAACCCGTACATAACTCTCTACTACTTCAAACCAAAATCTTGACTCTGCCTTCATAATTTCCTTTCGGGATATATATGCATCCATTTGAATGCTCTGTAGCCTCTCTGGCGGATCATGAAGACGTGCAGGCCATGTGGAGACATTGGCCCCATAGCTGTTATCAGGTAATCGGGTGATGCAAGGTTTCATATCCACATACCTACAACAGGAAATCATAACCATAAAGTTCAGATTTTTTAGGAAGTTTCAATTACAAAGCTGAGAATCTGATAGTTCAGTATAAAATTTCTATGCTCAAAATTTAGAATCTGAGATATATCTATTTACCAAACATCATCAGGATCATCATCAGGTCTGCACAAAGGAGGTTTTGCTCCAGCTCCACGGCTGAGATAGCAGTTGTTGTTTAGAGGTTTTCTCCACACAGCGATATATCCCTCCTTCTTGATAAGCTCCCAACAGATTCGTTTCGTAAGTTCTAGCATTTCTGATACAGAAAAACCGAAAAGAAGAAACAACACCCGTACTTTAGTTAGAGCTCCATAGCAAACGGACTATTTTGTCGAATAACTACACAGACCTTTCCATTGCTCTTGCAAGTTATCCTCATGTTTGTAAACCGGTTGTGCAGCCCAAACAAAGTACCCTCCTGCTCTTAGCATTCTATTAGCTTCAAGAAGAAGTATACCATCTGTGTGATTCATGCAAATAACCAATGGTAAATTCAAACATGCATTACAAGAGAAGCAAAAGAAACAAGTGATCAAAAGAAGAGAAATCAACCATCGCGAGTCCAATTGATTCGACATCTTGAACAATGAATCATCTCAAAAGCTTGGCTTGGATACAACAACCTCCGTGTGGCGAAGACAGCCACCATTGCAGGCACGCCACGCTCCAATGCAAACTGGATCTGATTCTCATGAATATCCTTTGGTGCTATGGACAAAGTTGTCGTGTTACGCAGCATCAAAAACGCACCAAAGCTCGCTACGCCGCAGCCAATGTCCAAGGCAACACGAGTGCTTGCTCCAAATGTAATGCCAGGAATCATCTGCAAATTTCAGTCTAAGAGAATATAAGATCAAACATGAGCCAATAACCGAACAAAACCCCGAAAAATAGAATAAAAAAAAAACAAACCTGAGAGATCTGATCTAAGTACTGATCAGCTCCATGGATGAATTGAGTTCCACCTCCAGGGAAAACAAACTTGTCTTTCTCTCTTCTTATCCAATTTTGACCTCCTTTATCTTCCACTAAGCGTGTATGAGGCACATTGTTGAACCAAATCTAACATAAGTTTTCAATAAAAGTTAGTGACTTTAACACTGAATCTCAAAAAAAAAAGAAGAAGCTAAGATTGATTCTTTCATCACATCACACACTGTTTTGTCACCTTGTCTCTACTTTGTGGCCATGGGATTGGTTTCTTGTAACCATCCGGAGGAGGAATCAAACAATGGAGGCTCTGCTTAGGACAATGTCTCTCGTAATTCTCTCCACGCTCGCTGCTGTTCAATCTCTTGATCTCTTCTTCGTTGTCCAAACATGGAATGTAATCTGTCTTTGTCTTGTCACACATATTGAATCTCTCAATCCGAAATCCAACTTCGGAATCGTTTCTCGGCGGTTCTTTTTTTCCGGTGACTGATCTAAGCTCGTCGGCGGAATCTGGATCGAAATCGCCGATCTCGAACGAATTCGACATCGCGCCATTCTCGTCGATGATTCCCGTCCGAACCACTGTCGGTGGAAGAGGTGGAGGCGAAATCTTGAGACGTGGACGCGGTGGAGGAGATGGTGCCACCGCCGCAACAGAGTGAGTAACCTCAGTGGCATTGGAGGAGGAGAGGGGAAAAGGAAGAGATGGGTAAGAGAAGGAATCTGAAAAGTGATTGAAGAGGAAAATAGTGGAGATTGAAAGGAACCCAAAAGCAATCAACTTGACAGATCTTGGAGTCGTCACTACGTCTAATCCAACGTCGGAGAGTTTCATCGTGGAGGAAAATGAAACGACGGTTCACGCCGACGATCTATAATGATGGCGACAGATCGAGCAAAAACAGAGAAAGGGTGTTTCTCCTTTTTATTAGAGAGGCAAGAAAATAACCGGCGAGGAATTGATGAACAGACGCCGGCGACGGTGGAGAGACGGAGGAGGTTGAGACACGTGGATGAGGTGAGGATCGTGATATTTGTGTGAGTGAGGGAGGGGACGAAACTCGATGAGTCGCATGAAGACAATGAAACAGAAGAAGGAAAGAAATAAAAATATGAACCTCATTACAACTTTGAACCAACCAAATATATAGTTTATATTTTTTTAATATTCCACAAATGGAAAATATAGATTTTGGCCAAACGCTTGTTTTTCATTTTAACTTTTACACTATAGTCTACTGGTATTAGTTATACATAGATTTTTTTGATAATTAGTTATACATAGATTCTGGTTTTGTTTTTATTTGTTAGAAGATCAGATTTAATTTAATATACAATGGTTGGCAGGGAAAAAAATTTAATACAATGGTTGAGGATCTAATTTATTAGTACAAGTTTTAAAAGTTAGGTATCATTTTAGACTTGCTGACTTTAGAGAGCGTGCCGTGTGCAATAAACACTCCCACATGCTCACGTGCTTCATGTATATAATAGACTACTCTATATAATAAAACAAGGATCACTAACTTAACGTAAATTGGAAATCAAAATTACGTAAATTGGAAATCAGAATTAATTGTATTAAACAATGTTCACCGACACAGGTGTCGGAGCAGTAGTTCATCATAATGTTAATTTTGTTGTGCTTCTGGTTTGACATCGCTGAAAAAATTGTTTTGTAACCAGTGTTCTAAGAAATGTTCTTCTCATTGTTGTATGTCCAACAAAATTTTAGAACACTGAAAAAAAACTTGGAGTTTACACTTGAATTCTTAGTAGTTAATTTCTCCACGCTCACCCCAATTTTGTTGTAATACCCGGTTTTTTAAATCCCGGTTCTTGTTCAGTAAATCAGTTCTCTTTGTTTTTAATCAAACCAAGTCATTACCCTCTCTATTTAATCCTAAAAACCTAAATAATTTTATTCTTTTCTCCCAAAAACCTCCCAGCCGTCGACCTACTGTTCTAGAGAGAAAGTCAGAGAGTTTTCGCAGTCTTGTAGCAAGAGAGAAGAGAGAAAATGGAGAAAGGAGATGAAGCATGTGCAATCTCCGCAGAAGGCAGACAAATATCTCGTGGGAGAACGAAGATTCGGCCAACCAAATCATCTCCGATCGTTCTCAAGTTTCTACAGAAAGTAAAGGACTCTTAGACCGAGATTTCTCACTTTGTAAAACTCTTTTTCGTTGAGTATTGAAGGATTTATAGTCGATTTACTGAGCGTAATCTGTGCAGTCCAAATCCAAGACCAGTCAGTGTTCGAAGAGACATTCCGAGAGAAGCGGCGTCTGATCGGAGCATACTCGGCGGCTATGGACAGAGGACGTCCAGGGCTTTAATCTGACCGTTCGGATCTTCAATTGAACGGTTAGTTTGTGAGTTGTAGCTTCGACTGAAGATCTGTCAGATTTCCAGAAAACATTGGCCAGAATATATCTCGGTTTTGTTTGGGTTAAAAGTTGTTTTCAGGCCTGATATTTTATGGAATCGATGTAGGAACTCTTATGAATCCATCGGTAAAAGGAACACCAATTTCAGATTCATATGAGTGGAGAACCGCGTCCCGGAAGTTGGTGCAACGAATCTGTCCGCGTCAAAAGGCAGTGGAAGAGCTCGAGTTCAAGGATTCCAGAGAGTTGAAGACGAGCAGAAACGTTCCTGAGAACGTTGTTTCCCTCGGTAACTAAAATTACCGTTTTAACCCTGGCCCGGAAAGTTTCCAAATATGGCAGGTTTCCATATTTGGCAAGTTTCCTTTTTAGGAAAGTTTCTATTTAGGGCATGTTTCCCTTTTTAGTAACTTTCTTCTTAGGGGTAGTTTCTTTTTGGGTAACTTCTATTTATGACAGGTTTCCATAAATAGTAAGTTTCCGTTTCTGGTAGGTTCCCGTTTAAGGTCTACTTCGGGTTCCTATTTCAGGTCCCTTTCCGAAAAGAGGATCAGCCAAGGAGGAGAAGGATGACGGAGGGTCATCATGGGGTAAAAGCTCAAAAGGAGGATCTTCAGTCAGCAGTTCTAGAGTCGTCTCTTCGAAGTGGCTAAGGTGAGGAGTTCCCGCCTTCATTCTCGTTCGTTAGTCGGTTAATTTCTCTAGCCTAGGTTTAATTATTCAGCCAGTGTCGAGCTATAAGTCTTGGCATAAATAGTAACATGTATTATGTATTGTAAGTCATAATGACATATATGCCTAAGTGCAATTCTGTGAAATGAGTCGTTAAGTCGAGCCTAGGATAGAGAGTCTGTGTTAACCTAAGTCCTAAAATGGATAGGGATAACTAGCATTGTTTGAGAATTGCACAAAAGGAAAGTTAGGTCTAGTAGAACCGGTGAT
>OVAN01010110.1:0-16105 GCA_900406275.1 Anastatica hierochuntica | reverse complement strand
CATCTTCCATTTCCTCGTCACTTGAGCTGAGCTCCAATCCAGCTTCTAGCACCAGATGTGCTGCACCAAGTAGCACTCAAGGTGCATAAAGCATGGGAGACTACAGAGCCAGGATCGAATGATGTTGATAAAAACGATATGTCTAGAGCTTTCATGTTTCAATCCATATAAGAGTCATTAATCTTACAAATTGGGAACCTTGAAACCTCAAAAACGGTTTGGGAAGCAATAAAAGCGAGACATGTAGGAGCCAACAAGGTAAAAGAAACAAGTCTTCAAACTTTAATGGTTGATTTTCAAAGAATGAAGATGAAAGATACGAACACAATCGATGATTTTGTTTGTAAATTTTCAGAGTTATCTACAAAATCAGTAGCTTTATGGGAAAGTATTGAAGAATCAAAACTTTTCAAAAAGTTTCTTAACAATCTCCACGAAAAATATTTATACATATCATTGCATCTCTTGAACAAGTTCTTGATCTCAATACAACAAGCTTTGAAAATATGCTAGGAAGACTAAAAGTGTATGAAGAAAAAATCTACGGCGAAGAACAACAAGATGATCAAGGAAAACTTTGTATGCTAACATGGATTCATCAACTTAACAAGAGAATTATCACTCAAGCAGAGGTAGAGGTCAAGGTGGCTGATTCTATGGTAGAGGACGGAGACGTGGATGTTACGGCAACAAAAAAAATGGAAGTTAGAGACAAGGAAGGGATATCCAAAGTGGTATTCTATCGATGTGATAATACAGGTCATTATGCATCAAATTTTTCTGATAGGCTACTTAAGCTTCAAAAAACACATGAAATTAACGTTGAGGACACAAGAGGCCGAAAAATTGATGATGCACGAGGTGGTGTATCTCAATGAAAAGAATGTAACACCAAGCAAATTAGAGACCCGCTTAGATGGAGAAAACGTGTGGTACTTAGACAATCGAGCTAGTAACCACATGACAGGGAACTAGTCTTACTTTTCTAAGATTTAAGAGAGGATCAAAGGAAAGGTAAGGTTTGGTGACGAAATCTTGTATAGATATAAAAGGAAATGGTTCAATTCTCTTCATAATAAAGGTTGGCAAGCAAAAGATTTTGGCTGATGTTTACTTCATTTCGGACTTAAGAAGGAATACTATAAGTCTCGGACAAGCTACAAAGTCAGGATGTGATGTCAAGATGAGACAAGATTATATGACTCTACATGACCGAGATGATAACTTGTTGGTGAAGGCAAACAGGTCTAAGAATCGTTTATACAAAGTAGTCATGGAATTTGAAAGTACCGAGTGCCTATAACTTATGAAACTTTGTGATTCAACAAACTGGCATGCCAGACTAACGCATATTGGCTTGGAAACCATGAGGACAATGGTAAACAAGAAATTAGTCACAGACATACTAAATATGTTATTGATAAAGAAACGTGTGCCTCATGCCTTCTCGGAAAGCAAACAAGACGAGTCTTTCCTCAAGAAACTTTTTTTGTGCCACACATATACTTGAATCATACATGGAGATCTTTGTGGGCCTATTACACCTCTGACAGCTGCACATAACAGATACATATTTATGTTAATCGATGATCATTCCTACTATATGTGGTCTATTTTATTGAAAAAGAAAAGTGAGGCCTTTGATAAGTTCAAAACATTTAAGACACTGGTCGAGCAAGAACCAAGACTTCAAATCAAACCTTATGAATAGATGGGGTGAATTTATGTTCCAAGATTTTCAAACATTCTGTGAGAATTCTGGGATCAAAAGACATTTAACTGCACCTTACTCTCCACAATAGAACGGAGTAGTTGAAACATGAAATTAGACACTAATAGAGATCACTATGAGCAGATCCTATGACAAAGGGCTAAAAGATATGGAATAGACTTTGATGAGGTATTATCTCCAGTGGCGCGCATTGAAACAATTTTGGTCATCATTGCTCTAGCAGCTTCAAATGGATGGGAGGTACACCATCTTAATATTAAAACTGCGTTCCTCCATGGCAAGCTGAATGAAGTGATCTATGTTACTCAGCCTGAAGGGTTTGTGACTAAAAAAAGTGAAGATAAGATCTTAAAGTTGAACAAAGCACTTTATTGAGTAAGTCAAGCATCTAGGACATGGAATAACAAGTTGAATGATATCCTCAAGGAATTGAATTTCATAGATCTTTCTTATTGTGTTGGTGTGTTAAGTATATACATGTAGGAACCAAAAGAGCCTCATGGAGCAGAATTAAAACAAATCCTAAGATATTTGCAAGAAACTCTCTCACATGGTCTCACATTTGAACGTGTGAACAGAACAGGATTAGTAGACTATAGTAGTAGCAACTACATTGTGGATCCATATGATGGTAAAAGTGCGATGAGTCATATTTTTTTATCTTGATAATTGCCTTATTACTTGGTGCTCGAAGAAGCAAGAGACAGTAACGCTACCTTCATGTGAAGTCGAATGTATCTACACGGAAAACAAGATATTTTCTGTATTAATGTATTTTTCGATATGCTATGATATATTTCAATCATAGTTACATAGGGCAAGTTGGTTTGAACGTGTTGTAATGAGAGTATCTAAAAAAATTGTGATAGAGAGTAGAGAAGAGTCAAGGTGAGCCTAATCTAGGTACTAAGAGAAGAATAATCATTGCATTACAACCATATCAATATTTAAGAGATATTTAGGGAGACAGGACACTCTACACTTCAAAATCAATCAGAGAGTGAATTCAACACTTAATATTCAACATTTCAAAACAAATTCAAAGAACTAGAAAAGATACATAAGATGTATGTTGTGTAAACGACGAACAAAACTTCACTAATTACCAAGACTCATATAAATAACATTTAAATTGTAATAATATTAGAAAGTCTTTATTATTATTTGATAAATAAAGAAAGATAAATAAATGATATACGATATCTATCCTACATCACTGATTAAAAGTTGGATCTTGTTTTAGTCTATTTTTTCTTTTCACCCTTAACTTTCTCTTTCAGCTCATGGAGGTAAGCTTTGTGTTACCGAATCTCCCACATGATCCTTCACACCATTCTAAATCCACCTCATACAAGATCTTCTGTCCACGCATCATCTTTATTGAGTATGGAATATGTTAACGACTTCTTTGAATGCAGGTATGCTCTCAAATACTTGCTGCAACCTTAGCTCGCCAATGAATTTTTGTACTTTTTGTATTGTCTTTGACCTTGTAATTCTTCATAATCCTCACAATTCGTGTTGGGAGTAGTACCCTGAGAATTGCAATGCTCTTTTTCATCAACAAAATTTGCTACATATTCGTCAACTCGAGTTTTCTACTCAATCATTTCATTCTCACACATTTGACTATCACAAGTCTCTCCATTGCTACTGCTAAAGAAAAGAATCCAAGTTATTCATGTAGCTACAATTATTGTAAGACTCCATTTTATAGAGACAAAGTGTTGTTGAAGAAAATTTAAAAACGATTGATTTGACTACCTATGTCACCAAAATGCACTTATCTTTTCGGTCACACATCCTGAGCGAACTCCACAGTTATGTCTGTTTGTGCTTGAGCAACACTAGGATGGGTGACTTTTCGAAAAGTAAGTTTCTGAAATCGTGCAAGTAAGGACAAAACACGGGGAAATATCGGGTGGTCATTGCAGGGACAGTAAATCATGACTTTAAAGCTTTCTCGTGGTAGCGCTCTCGACCGTCGGAAATGGTGGGCCCACGGGCACAAAAAGGGGCGTCGTGGCACATGAGAGAGGCGATTGGAGGGCGTTACAATTATATTCACATAATCTATATTACTATTAAATATAAATATAAATATAAATATAAACCATTGAAGCAGAGTTAGCAAAGCATCGATCTTCTTCTTGAAAATAAAAAAATGAAAAACCTAAGAAAGATAGACGTCATACAGAGGCACAACACAGGACAATCAAACTTAGATTTCAAGTGTTACACCGATAAACGTAGAAAATTATGAGACATATTTCAAGCATTTATGTACATCTAATTAGTAATAAACACTCTGATTCTTACGAATACGTCAGATGGTTCACAATCTCACAATTCAAGAAAAACTCTTAAAGCACATAAATCAAGAATAGATAAACTCCATCATACAAACATCATGATTGAGTAACTGTAGACACACAAAATAGTGTTGTACTCAACTCAAAAAATCAAATTAATGAACACTGCAAAATACCTCTTTTTTGAAAGGGGAAGAACACCTCGGATATATTCATATCATAAAACTAAGTTTGTGTCTGCCTTTTCTCAGAGCAGTGGAGAGGGTTTAAGTCATTATGATCTTCTTAGTTGAAGGGCAAACGACTTAGTTTTGTCATTAATTCAAATTATAAAAAAAAAACCAAAATAATGGTACTTATTTGGACAGTTTGTGTATGAATTACACTTATTTGGACAGTTACAAATTACTTTAATACATGTATGAATTACACTTATTTGGACAGTTTGTGTATGAAAAGGCTGAAATTCATAACGTATATCTTAGGACTTTAGGGGCAAATTTCATCAATCTTGTGATTCTTGACCTACCGAATAATCACAAATCCTTTGTTACCGTGTGATATTACCAATTTTGGACACTTATATTAATATTAATTATACAACCTAATATATCGACTAACAACTTAATTATTCAATCTATTAATTCAACTAATTAATTTAGTTAATTAGTGAATGATTATCTTTTCAATTTTTAAACACTTCTAAAAAAATATTTAAAATCGAGTTCAATAATTAACAATTAAAAAATAATAATTTGTAACTGAACTAGATAACTTTTTGGATCTTGGGTCGATGCACTCCAACTGGTTTAATGATATTTTTTACAAATAATAATATAAATGAGAATAAATATATTATTTTAAAACAATATTCTAGGTGAGAATAAATATATTCTTTAAAAAATTAAACAAAACACTTCAAATCATAATATTTTAAAAATTAGAAGTGTCATTTTTCCCCAAAATCTATAATAATTAATAAATAAATAAAATCATGTTTAAGAATTGAACCCAGCTCAAATCCGATTTTCGTCGGTTTCTGTTTTTCTACCTGTTTAATTCAGTCTTTTAATCGGTCTACTTTTTATGGTTTATTATTGATCCAATCTGGCTATGTTTTCAGTTTACAGTCGAATGAGATCTGATCCCAGACCAGAACGGTCCAGTTCTAAAAATGTTGTATATCACTCATAGAAAAAAATAAAATATGGATATAAGGAAATTAATATTATGAGAAGTTTAAATATGGTGAATTAGTATGTATTTATAAAATTCTTTATATGAGTTTTACAATACGAGATTTGACAAATATAATATAAATAAACAGATTTTATAATCGTATCATTTTTTTACCATGTGACATAAATATATGGTAGAAAAAACAAATTTTTATTTAGATATCGACAACCCATATCATTAATACATTTGAGTAATAAAAGTACTATTCTTTACTATACTTTATTTCATAAAAACATATATCATCTTTAATTCTCCTTTTGTATTATACTAGGAGAATGACCGCGCTACACGCGGTTTATTACTAACAAAAAGTTTGCTAATATTTTCTGACAAAACGTTTTCTCGAACTATAGCCAATCCAAATATAAAAATAGAGTTATTTTAGTTGGTCTTTGTTTTATGGTAGCAATACAACCTTTGATAATTTGTATGTACTATTTGACAAATTATAGTGAAATGTTGATAAAAGTGTGAGCACGGTAACTTTCTATTTTAAAGATTCAAAATTTATTTAATGTTTCTTAAACTCGTTTATGTAATTTACGCAATTCTTTTATATAAAAGAAATAATTTTTACCACTATTGTTCGTGTATTATATTATTACTTTTACAACACCTAATTATATTTTAAATTTTCATTTTGAAAGTGTAAAATTAAACTTTCATATAAATTTTTATATGTTAATTTCATTTCAATTTTATGGAGATTTAAACTATTATAACTTAATATTATATTTAAAATCATAATTAAGATGGTTGACACATGAAAATAAATGGCAAAAATGTAAATTTGGCTAGTAGTTTTATTTTTTTGTCTAAACTTATTTTTTTTATGTTGAGGTTCTCGATAATATTTTTAAATAGTTTTTTGGCGTATGTTGTAACTTAAAGACTCATTCTTTTTCATTGACACAAAACTGAAGCATCTACTTTGTTTTATGATAATTAATTTTTCTAATAATTATTTTACTATTCTATTTGTACATTTATATTATAATTTTTAAAATATTAAAAAACTAATCACTATAAAAAAAAACTTTAGAAACATTTACTGCGTAACTTACTAAAGAAAATTAGTTGTGTATATGTGAATGATTTTCATGTAAATGTTTACACTTTTACTATAAGAAATTGAGAATATATATGTTGTTGGTTCATTTTTAAGCATCAATAATATATCTTTTTGTAGGTTTTATAATCATAACATTAAATTTGAAAATGTAAAATTACATTAGGTATTTGAATTGCATATTTGTTTTAATTTTTTTTGGTTTTCAAACTATTTTATATAGTTTGCAAGGTAGTATGTGCTTTAATCTTCAAAATTTGAGCTTGCAAAAAGCTCTTTCACCTGAATTTGATGTGAGGTTCGGCTCTCTTTCCTAATACATAACATAAATTGATTTTCCAATCTAGTCGATATATTTTATATGTTATCGTTAACTATTTATTTTGATATTAAGGTTTAAGTAATAATTTGGAATATATGCATAAGTAGTCTAAATGGCTACATATATTCTATGTTTAATATATATTAGTTTTATAAAAATTGTAATATTATTTTTAAATATTTATTCTAAACTAATTTCAATTATTTTTTTTAAATGAGGTTTGTTTTGTTTGTTTTCTCTACGTATTTTAACCATCAAATTTGATGTATTTCGAAACAATTCTATGTAGTATAAATATAAATTTTACGTTTGTTAATTGATATATTTGTTTATAAAGATTAAAATAATTATTACTATTATCTATTATTTTAAAATATATTCATATCAAATCTATAAATCGACTTTATTTTATTTTGCAGTTGAACAAAATATTAAGATGACAGCATATGAGCTCGGTTTCAACTCGTTAGACAATGTCATAATAATTTACCAATAATAGAGACACCTATCCCAAAGCCAAGTTTAAAGCTTAAGAAAACAAATGATATAGTAACAAAACGTACCTGAAAATGATATATAAATGTTTTATGTACATCAATGCTTTTCACACAATATGATTTTACCAAAATGAGAAACATAGTACACCTTCACGAATATTCCTTGAATTTTTTAGCGTAGGTCGATGTAACTCTTCCAATAGTTTCTCCAGCATGAGATTCATCACACTACCGTTGATAAGAACCACACCATCAAGTTGTCCAAACTATGTTTCTCGGATCTATTTGAAGCTAAGAACTACCCACGTAGATCCCGAGCTATGTTTCCAAAAACCAGAACCATTTTATACCCTCTTCTTATTTCCAAAATCTAAAGACAGATTTGTTTACTCTCTATAATCCTAACAATTGCTCCAAAATGCACCAGCCTCAGGAACCCATGAATTCTCTCCTTAGCTTCAATAGATTTCTCTAGAGTCTCACCAAACGACGTGTTAGTGTAGAAATTTAAGAATAATGTGTTAGTGTAAAATTTTAAGAACAATATTATACTAATTAAATAACATCTCTAACCGCTTCTCTAAGTTTGAAATATATTTATCCAAACTCCTCTTATTGAATTGACATATAACATTACCTATCAAAGTTTTACTCAGTTAAATATATATAGGTATGAAACCGATACATCATATGAAAGAGTTATATACCCAACACTATTACGGTCTCCAATCGTTACCCCCGAAAGTTTTAGTTGTGTATTCCTGAGCTTGGAGTTTCTTGGTATGCCTTTAGCTTAAGGTAGCGTCCATGTCCTGTGATAAAGTAAACATGTTTTAAATTCCAAAACACTAACTTCACTTCAGAAATATCAAAAGAAAAACAAACGGGAGCCAAAGCTTACAGAATGCGTATGATAATATATCTAAACCAAATGCGAGAAAGGCAATCGAGAAGAAGGAGCTTGTGTTCTATGAGAAGCATTCCCTTCTTGAAGTTCCTGGATTTCCATTTGTGCACAACCTTGACATACCACATGGTCGTTTCAGAAGACACTATTAGTTTGTTGGAGGACGGCAAGGGTGGTGGAGTGGGCGGCGTTATCCATTGCTGTGGTTGGTTTTGATAGTCTCGACGTGGAGGTTGCAATGACAGTTGGATTTCTTTGGAAGGGAAGGGTGAGGTTTGGAAGACCTTTTAAAGTTGTGATCTTCGATGGTTACTACAGAGGAGGTGGGAGGGCGCAGTGGTGATTGTGCCATAGTTGGTGTAATTAATGACTTTAACAGGGAGGTGGAGAGAATTGGAAGAACGAAAATGGGGGAGACGAAGGAAGGAGGATGAAGAGACACAGGTTCAAAGGGAGTTAGGATTAGGCGATGGATTAATTTTTCTACGGGAAGCTGCGAGTACAGGTGTTGGAAAAGATAGAGGAAGGATTCGCAAGGTGGGCATGGTTGAAACAGACCCAAAGCTATGGAGGATGGCTTGGTTAAAGCGTGCCCTAAACTTATCAATAGAGGAGTGAGTGATGAGGTGAGTAGGTAGTTTGGAGGAAGAGGCGATATGAGGCAGCAATAGAGAGATGACGTGGCGAAGGGAGTAGCTTTCTCCAGAAGTTGAGGTGGCATAGTTTAAAGTGTAGAATGACCTCCTTCTAAAGTGTAACGCGTGGATCTCTATGTATAAAATGATTTTCTAAAATGTCTTCTAAACTTGGGGGCTGATTGTTTTTCAGACTGTAAAAACTGTGAGGACTTTATCAATATATAAAAGTTTTAACAGTTTTTCTTTTTCCAATCACACTTTCACTTTCCTAAAAATACTCAACCCTCCTAAAAACACTCACAGCTCTAACTTCTCTTTTTTGTTCATATTTCGTAAGTTTTTTTAAAGTCTAAACAAAATGACTTTTACTGTTTTTAAAGTCACAGCCACAAAAGTAACAGTAAAAAATTATACAGTTAATATTTTTTAATAGCCTACAGTAAAAGTCCAAAACAATAAGGCCCTTGGTATTTTATTTTATAGTACGTAAGTATGTATTTATTTTATTAATTCTAAAAAATTATATGTATAGTAATATACCTTTAAAATACGATATACTTATTTAATAATAATTCATATATAAATATCATTTTATTGTGGAAAATCTCTTACTTTAGTAATTTATATTTAGATAACAACATTTTATTTGTCACAATTACTTACACAATTATACATGAACCAAACCAATTAAGTTCCAAAAACACATGATTTTTAGGAAAAATCAATATTTTTATGAATAATCTCAAGATTCACTTTTTAAAAAGTGAAATCAATATTTAAAATATTAAAATGTAAAATCACTTTTTAAGTTTAAAAGTAAAATCAATATTTAACATATTATAAGTATGTTATTTTGTATATTATAGATTTCTTTTGCTAATGTTGTATAATGCTGATTTTATTTAGATTTTGTTTTCAAAGAAAATTTGTATGTTGATTATTTATGGAGGAAAACTAATATACAAATTTTCTTTTGAATTTGGTTTCTTCAACAATATCTACACGAATAGAAATCCAATCATTTAGAATGAAACAAACAGACCTCAATGACAAATATTATGACAAAGCTTGAGAACAAAGCATCAAAAATAGTACGACCAGTGGATTCAAGGTTGATGTTCAACCTAAGAGCACCAATATTGTCTACACCAGTATCGAGTCCAATTCAGTGAGTGTCAATCTGAAAAAAATAAAAGAATCTATGAACATAATCCAGAGAACTAAAAAAAAACATAAAATCATAATCAAAACACAATCACAATAAATTCAGAAAATAGAGAAAGTTATATATGGTTTGTCCGGTTTGCTACTGAATTAACACAAACTTGTCTATCATCAAAGCTTCCAATGACCAAAACCACATGTGGATCTGAAGAATCAAATCCAAAATCCCCCAAATCGTCGTTAGCTCAAATCAATTCGAAATTTGAGATTTTAAACTCACCAGCCCTTGATTGATTATATATCACAATCTAACTTAAAACTTAGATAGTTAAAATAGTTATATATCGAATTTTGCGTAATCTTCACAAAAAGAAAAGGAATCCAAGCGAGAGACCATATTCGAATCTTTCCCCTTATCAGGATAATTTTTGATGGCAGTTGTTGGCAACCTTCTCAAGACCAGTAGAGTATGCTTTTCGGATTAAACACGTGCTATCAGTTAAATAGATAATACATATTATCATATTTCTAAAGTTTTGACAGTAATGCATACACGTGCTATTAGAGTGTAACATTAACACTCTTTAAGTTTTGTTGTTTCAATTCTAAAGAACAATATCATAATTAATAATCACCGTCGCAAAGTCTTTCGTTCCCATTTGTTTAATGTCTTTCTTCCGATGTAGTTAAATACAAACAAAATTAACCGAGCTCTGTTTTTTTAGCATCAACGTGATTAATTATGAACTTTTGTCTTATGAGCCCATACTATGAAACTTTAAATAGCCTCTGCAACTTGAAAGTCGACATGATCTTACCCATTATCAGTCTCTCCATCAGAAACAAAACATCTCTCAAAGCTCTGAATGGTAGTTCGATGGGAGAGTGCTTTCACTTTTTCCTCTTTGTACGTCAGCTTTCAACTTCATTATCTGAGACCATGATATTCTTATCCGAGCATGTCGTGTGTCAATATTCTTCATGTTGCTGAGGTTAAGAATCTTCACTTCGAGAGTCACATTGAGCTTAGATTAGATAAGATTGTATCACATTCCCGAGTCAGCATATGTTTTGCATAGTCTTGAATAGAATATGGTTTTTTCATTTCCTGTGTTATTTCCAAAGACATATGTTTTATTCAGCTCAGTCACCATAATCACTAACGACACAAAGAAATTCAATAACAATAGTGAGCATATATAACAAAACAAAGTCCAAAGATCCGGTATAGCTTAAGCATTGTAGAGAAAATAAAACTTTGAATAATCTTTGACCAATTTTGCAAGACCCAGTAAATTCCAACTCTACACCATAATTCTCTAGAGTGTATGTTCACTGAGAAGATCGAGGAGGAGGCAACCCCAAAGACAAACACAGAAGCAAGGTTCATAGTTAGATAAGACACTATGCATATAGAAAAAGGAAAACTTGTAAGAAAATTAACTCATTCGATCTGTAGATATGCACATGTGCAAACTTGTAATCAACTAAAATTACAAAAATGCACATATGCACTTTCTCATCCATTCAAGTTGTTTCATAGTTTTCTGGAGCTTTAAACGACATTCTAAGAAGGAGAAGCAAGGAAGCATTTATTTCCCTTTCCCATGAAAGGATTTGGCAGATCAAAAAGTTTGCACAAAAGAGGTTCCAAACGCCATTGGAACTCTTCCCTTTCATGTTAAGTCACGACTCCCACGTCTTTAATTTCCTATAAAAACAATTTTACATATGAGAATCGGACTCCCAACAAACAGAATAAATATACTGAAGATTTTTGTAGGCATACCTCTGTTCCATCTGAAGTAAACTGCAACCATCTTGCAGTTCAGTAGCCCGTCTTGTGATATCTTTCCCGTATCCAAGTAATTTTGATGTTGCTGATCACATGTACTTTTTATATCTGCCAGTTCCCAAATTCTTTATTGCTGCTAACATTTCTCCAGAGATGAAACGATCCTCGTATCCATGAGGCAGAATGGATACACCATCTAGGCTCCAATGGCCACTGTAGTAACCAAGAGCACAATGACTAAGCTCTCCTACACACACAGCGTTCACCCACACACCCATTTTCTTCTCATGTCGCCAAATCATCATAGTTTTGTCCATTGAAGCAGATAGAATGCTTAACAGTTGGTGGATATTAACTACCCATCATCAGCTGAATTGGTGACCGGAGGTTGACGTTCCACGGAATAGACCCAATCTTCATGTCCAATTAGAACAGATTCACATGAAATCTAAGAACACCCGCATTGAGAGTTCAATGCGGGGTTTACACACAAATCAAGAAAAAAAAAACACAAAACCCGAGGAACCCGAGCTCTTCCGAGGGGTTCGCCACATGGCGAACCCCCATTGGTCCGATTTTATTTTTTATTTTTTAAAAAAAAACGAAAAATAAAAAATCAATTTTTTTTTTGGTGAACCCCCATGGGTTCACCAATGCAGATGCCCTAATGTGAGCCTTTAAGCTCAACGGAAGAAAACTGAAAAGTTGAACTAAAAAAGACACTGGCGAAATCAAAATGTGAGAGTAGATAGCGTCAGAAAGACAAACATGAGAAGTACCTACCTTCTCAGTAACCGTCTCCATCTTTACGGTAACGTCGGTGTATTTGTTCCTCCTCCCGCTTTACTTTTTCCCTCCTCCAACTATTTGTTCGCTGGTATCCTTCTCAAATGGCTTTATCTCGCCGATTGATGAGCATAAGATCTCTGAGGCCAATTGCTTCTTCATATACTTAGATTAAACAATGATTATCATCTCATGTTCTTCTCAATCTTTCTTTTCTTCTCATATTCTTGGAACATTCAATGTTCCAAAATCTGTTTTAGATCCTCTCCTTTTTCTTTCTACTCTTTATTGCGCTCGTTCTCATTGATGCAACGCTAATAAATGTTAATTATGTCAGAAATAATGCTCATTTTAGAAGACGAAAAGAGAGTTTGGGGAGGTGAAGTGGCTAACATGGGCAGGAGAAGGCGGGTGTGTCGTTTAGGTTTGTTCAAGAGGTGTTAGATTTGGGCTTGAAGGAGGAAAAGGCCATTAAAGTCTCCTTTCCATTGTAGATGAGGTTCGAGTTAATAGGACTTTAAACGTGACCCAAATAATTGTAATTACATTCTATTTTTAATAACTGAGGGGAAATTATTGTTTCACAGTGGGCCCGAAAAATCTTAGGTGGCAAGGGAGGGGATTTTCTCTAAAAGGGTGATGTGGCAAGCTGAGAAGAGAGAATTTCTTCCTTTTATATAGTTAGACTAGGAGAAGGCCCGCGCTACGCGCGGGTTTGTGTGTGTATTTTATTTGTTGGTCGTCTATTTGATGGGTGCGTTGTGTAGGGTTTTGCTTGTTATTGTCTTTTTCAATTAACCTGTATTTTTGTAGTTTGCATTGTTTGAAAATAGGGGGAATCGAGTATGCATGTAGTACAAATAATGAGGTTCTTAATTTAGAAGATGTTCAAAGGTAGAAGCGTTATTAATGGTAGGCACATAAATCTTGGGATCTCCAATAGAGCACTCTTTTCTTGCGTGGTAATATGTCTCGGTGGCCATTGTGTTCCATTGTTAGGGACGGTGCCTTTTAGGTTGCAGTTAAGATGTCGTTGTAGCCTTTGCAGATCTTCTATCTGGTAAGCTGCAAATAACATGTAATGTTACATTAGTTTTATATATGTATTTGTTGGGTAATGAGTTTTTTTATGCAGTATTGTTTTGTGTGCTCTTATTTTTGGTCCATTTACATTATATTTATTCTTGTAGGATTATGTACCTTAGCTTCTGGGTAGTCCCAAGAAAATTTCTTTGTAGACAATATTTGTTGCAGTCTCGTTTTGTTCCTCGTCTCCTTGTAAGATTTGTAACCCTTGTGGAGTTGTTACTCTTGAGAGCGCGACATAGAGTTGTTCGTGACTAAAGACTGGTCTTGGCAAGTAAAGGAGTACTTTTTTCAAGCTTTGCCCCTGACTTTTGTTGATCGTCATCGCGTAGCAAATCCTCACTGGGAATTGTCGTCTTCGCAGTGTGAATGGGTGATTTGTTTTTGTTGGAGAAAGAATAATCCTTGGTATTAGGACCTTTTGTCCGGCATTTATCCCTGTGATCACCTGACCCTCAATCACCCGCTCGCCGAGCTGTGTTATTGTTAACCTGGTTCCATTACATAGCCCTTCTCTTTGGTTTATGTTTCTTAGTAGCATTATTGGGACGCCTATTTTTAGCTTTAGCTTATGTTTTGGGAGTCCAGGGAACTCTAAGGAGTTCAGATACTCAGTAGGGTACATTGCACCGTAATCGCGACCTACTGTCTCGGCTATCTCATAGCTATCTGCGCTTAGATATTCTTTTAATTCTCCAGGCATATGACTTAGCATGTAGTCATTGATGTCATCAACTGTTTCATTCCTGGGAGTTAATATAGCATGCTCTGTGAATTGGTGCCTTGCTTGTTCGGAGGACTCACATGAGGATAGTGTTGCTGCTGCTATATCTGCTAATGGGTCCCCACTCTTATCCATGAAGAATTCTTCCGGAATAGAAATTATTTCTCCATCGTGATCCTCTTTTGGAGGCGATGTGTCGACCACTGAAGCGGTGCCATCTCCCACACTGAGTAACCATGAGGCAAATTTTGTTTCTGATGCTTCGAGCCTCATATTCTTCTCTAACGTTAAAATGCTACATTGGGCCCATAAATATGATTGGCTAATGGAGGCCAGCACTGTGTCCGCTCTTGTTCCTTGTGGTATGACTGGTAAGATTTGGCGGAAGTCTCCTCCAAGTAAAACCGTTTTCCCTCCGAACGGTTTTTCGCTTGCAGATGCATCTGTTTCTGAGAGTATGTCTCTAAGGGTTTTATCAAGCGCCTCGAATGTGTGCTTATGTGCCATTGGAGCTTCGTCCCAAATGATTAGTTCTGTCTTTGCTAGTAGCTGTGAAAGCATTGTCCCCCTTTTTATTTCGCACATGGAGTCTTCGGTAACATCTAGCGATATTTTAAACCTTGAGTGAGCGGTTCGACCTCCTGGAAGGAGCAAAGCGGCTATACCTGAGGAAGCTACTGGTAAAACCACTCTCTCGATGGAACGTAACTTGGAGATGATTGTGCGGTACACATATGTTTTTCCAGTACCCCCTGTCCCATAAAGGAAGAACAGCTGCCCGAGTTTTTTGTTAACCGAGTTCATAACCGCTTCATATGCAGATTTTTGGGCTTCATTAAGTGTGCTGAATAGTTCGTCGTGGTTCTGTTTCTCAGCAAGAGTGTTGAATTGTAGCTCTTGTGTCCACAGGCTGTTTTTCAAATCTTTTAAGATGTTTGGACTTGGTGTAGGTAGCTTGGTGAAGTCGGTTAGCGACTTGTCATGTAAGTGCAATAGTTTCTCGACTTCTATCAAAGTGTACTCTTTTAGATCTTCTTCACGTAGCTCAAGCTCCTTAAACCCAAAAGTTTTCCGCTTTTTGTAGAGGATGTCTTCAGATAACATTTTCCAGCAGTGTTCCCATAATTTTTCAGGCTCAGCGACTTCACAATATATCAACAGGAGCACAAACAGGTGGCGGAGCTGGTGTGGCGTTGCCCAATGATTTGCTTCGTCCATTGCATGAAACCATTCTTTGTCATTATCCAACAACCCTCTTGCTATGCAGGCTTCCTTAAATGTTGCTTTCTTCACCCCCATCAACTGTCAGAATATCGTCGTATGATGTCGGGCCCACGACAACGTTCAATAGTATTCGAAGATAATATAGCTCCCCAGCAGTTGGGTGGATGTTTACTATTCTTCCGATTGATCTCCCACGTTTACGTTTATGCCAGGATTTAGCATCTTGATCCCATACATAAAATAGAGGTATCTCAATGTATGTTAGCTTTCTGGCCTCGGGATCATGTTCGTTCAGCTCCATCCAGGCGGTGAACATGGTTTTGTCTATACCGATTTTCTGTAGAATGCGTGCAAGGTCATCAGTGTCTTTGTACGTGATAGAGTGCTGATCTGGCAAATGGATAATTAGCTTTTGTACAGACGGTTTCCTTTTATGGATGTGGAAAGCTAGTAGGCGCCACATAGCTTCACATGCAGATAAGAAACGGGCATCGAGGTATTCTTTGATCTCATCTCTGGGTTTCATAGATGCAGTAGTCTCATCTGTCTCCGATGATTTCGGTCTTCCTTTCTCGATCAATATAGTCGCCTTGTCAACCCCTTTTGTTAT
>OVAN01010109.1:0-16105 GCA_900406275.1 Anastatica hierochuntica | reverse complement strand
ATTTTGCCTGATCCAATTATGGCCTTTTCTTCAAAACGACAATATCAACACTCTGTGAAAGCGGATCACCGATTGAAGCTGTATTCCAAAAGTTATGTGTGTTTTTATGAGTGGCGTTTCTTTTGAATGCATTTGAGCCCAATTTGGATTAAATTCTAGATACTAAAATTAAATCAATAAATTACGACATATGACTTTTTGAGTAATTTATAGTCCACAAATATATCTTCTCCAATAAGCAATATATTTTTTGAAATCTTGTACTAAAAGCTGTGATGGTTTTACTGAGTTGCTACAATGTAGTTCGCGTATGTGATCAGTTCGAAAGCAAAGCAAATTGGATAGTAAAACGGCATCTAATCATAGCAATCTTAGTAGCTACGACTAAAGGACACCTATGACATCATTCTGACCGCAAGGATCATTACATATTTTCTGAATCTGCCATAAACCAGAGTTTATTCAGTTTTTGTTGGTCTGACATAGTTGGATCGGGTTGTTATAGTTGGCTCAAATTAGATCCATTTTAGGTTAGGTAGATCTGGTTCGACTGATTCGAGTCAAGTTATCCTGGTTTTACACGGTTGGGACTGGGTTAAATCGGTTAATCGATTTGGTTTAGTCTTCTTAGCCAGTTTGATCTAGTTTTTTTTTTTGATTTTTTCCAGTTTATTCTCGTTTCTTTCTAGTTTTTCTTCTAATCTAAACTCAGACCTTCAAAATCCATATATTAGCTCAATTGAAGATAAATTTACATTGAAAGAAGTCCATAACCGCTGTTTTAGAGTAGTCATAGTTATCATCGAATTTCACAACCATATATGAGTCACCCCGGTTCATCTCAGGTTCTTCATATACAAAAATGAGAGGATCACCAGTGGTTTCCCCTATGAAGCTTTTTACTATGATAAGACGTGTTAAATTGTGTCTTGGTCATGCATGTTCTAAGTTGAGCTATATTGAATCACCCAATGTATTGCATAGTATTTCATTTTTTATTGCTTCGTAAACGAGAGCTTCAAATCAACCATATATTTTCGATTATGTTGGAATGTTTCTACCAAAAATGCTTAAGGAGGTGAATGATTGAGTTTAACTCATAGAAGACCAACTCCAAAAGCAGATACGAGTGTTCACTCCAAAATAGTATTCATGAACCTCAACCTAAAACCATCTACATCGTGTTCATTTAGCTCGAATCTTATTACATCACGACCATCGTCAATTACGTCAAAGAGATTGAGCTCGAATAAGATGAAGAGGAAGCAACGCTTGGGTCTTTACTTTAGTTATGATGAGAAGTACACTGCAGGTCACCAATGTAAAACATCACAATTGCTATTCATAGTAGGCTTAGATGATGAGGCTAACATGGACGCAACATATGGGTAGACATAACTAGAAAGTTCACTGTGAGCGTGGACAGGTCGAGACCCCGAAAAACCATACCAGTGTAAACAGTGATTAACCATCAACAAGATATTGAGGTTGAGCATTTCCACCCATAACTTCATCAGCGACAAGGCAAGATATCGACTATATTTGAAGATCACACTAACTAAGGCGTTCTAGGTGCTTGCAAACAGTTATCCATTGTATTATTGTGAAATATACAAAAATATAGTGATGACTCGTGGAGATGTTGACTTCCTTTTAGATTTCTTCGTGTTACCATTAATGGAACTAGAAGTGGTTCTCGGAGCAGTGGCTGGAGATGTTAGGCTTAACATTGCGTGATATTGGAAGGTCCAATCGCTGTGATTCACTGGGGCCAAACACAAGCGAAAGATTTAGAAGCTCAAAAGTAGCAAAATGGTCTAGGCTCAACCAATTAAATTTCAAAGAGAAGTAAAATTTGGTCAAACATGTTTCTCTGAATATTCACGATCATAAACTTGAAGACATTACTCACCATTTCATGATCATATGGTCAACCTCCTCTAGCAATTCAACAACATTTTCAAGATACCTTCTCAATTGTCACCAATGCGTGATATCGAACATCACGTTGCTCTCAAAGAAGTCACTAATCCCGTCAATGTGCGACCATATTGTTATGTGCACTTCCATCATGATGATATTAAGAAGCAACTGAACAAGATGTTCGACGCATTCTTAGTGCAACCAAGTTTAAGTCTCTTTTCATCACCGTTTATGTTGGTCAAGAAAAAAGATGGATCGTAGCATTTTTGCACCGACTACTCAACACTCAATGTTATCACGGTGAAAGATAGATTCCCAATCCCAACGATCGATGATATGCTAGAAAAGCTCTATGGGGCTACGATATTCACCAAGTTGGATCTCACTACTAGATTCCACCAAGTTTGTGTGCATCGTCGGGATATTCACAAGAAAACATTACAGATTCGCAAGGGAATGACAAGTACTTAGTCATCTCATTTAGGTTGTGTACATGACATCAATTTTCTAAGTATTGATGAACAGGATTTTTCACTCGTACCTTCATAAGTTTGTGTAGGTGCTTTGCGAAGATATTCTCGTGTATAGCCATACATGAAAAGAGCACGTCTAACTCGTCTGTATTGTAATGGAGACTTTGAAAACTAATACTTTGTTAGAAAAATGAAGGTGTGAATTCGAAAAGCCAAAATTGAAATATTTGGGTTATATTATTTCCAAAAGGCGTGAAAGGGGATCAATCAAAGATTCGAGTCATATTAGAGTTGTTGGAGTCGACGACTATCACATATATGAAAGACTTCATGAGCCTCACTAGCTATTATAGGAGGTTGGGAAGGACTACTTCTCACTTGCACGATGTCTTACTAATATATTTAACGAGAGAAATTCTAATGGAGCAACGATGTGGAGATGATGTTCAACAATCTGAAAAAACGATAAACATTACCTTACACTCCCATTGCCAAATTTCTCGACCCCCTCTTCCACACTCACATGGCATCAAGGCGGTTCCATCACAAAATGCCATGACCATTGCATCACAAAGATTCGAGTCATATTAGAGTTGTTGGAGTCGACGACTATCACATATATGAAAGACTTCATGAGCCTCACTACCTATTATAGGAGGTTGGGAAGGACTACTTCTCACTTGCACGATGTCTTTCTAATATATTTAACGAGAGGAATTCTAATGGAGCAACGATGTGGAGATGGTGTTCAACAATCTAAAAAACAATAAACATTACCTTACACTCCCATTACCAAATTTCTCGACCCCCTCTTCCACTCTCACATGGCATCAAGGCGGTTCCATCACAAAATGACATGCCCATTGCATTCATAAGTCAATCATTGGGAGTTGTTAAGCATAATGGTGTAGTTATCTCAGAGAAATGCTTGCAATTTTCATAGCTATCAAGACATGACACCCTTATCTATTGGGCCAAAAGGTCATGATTGAAAGTGATCACTAGAGCCTTTCCTTCCTAATAAACCAGAGGATTTTACCGCTCTAACAACAAAAATGGATGACCAAGCATGTGGGGTTCGATTATGACATCGTTTATAAGCCTAATGCCACTAAGGTAACTGCATATACTCATTCTCGGTGGTCGTATAGTCTAATCCTAAATACTATGACTACGATGCAAACAACCATGTGGGATGAGTTCAAGGAAATCATGGATTCTGATCCAAACATGCTTCGGGTGGGGAAGCTTGCTGATTCTGGGTAGGGAAAACCGTATTCATAGCCTAATGAGCTAGTATGTTACAATAATCGCAATGCATCTTTAGTTAATTGAATTACTTTCTTTGTTTTTTAAATAAGGAATTAGATAAAGATAGTTGATAATTATCTTTTAGGATTAAGATTTATCGTGGAGCTTTATTTAAGAAGAACGATCTTCTTCTTTGTTTCTTAGTTTTTATTTATTTAAAGAAAACCTGAGAGTCTTTCTCAAATCCGAAATCTTACGGACTCAAGAGAATAGACCTCCATTGATCTCGATTCCTTGAGGCTTAAGTAATAAGAAATTCTTTGAGATTCATTGATCCTTAAAGACAAACCCTTGTTTTCTATTATCTCATTGTAACGATTGGTATCAGAGAGAAAGATCCTAACCATGTCACCCAAAAAAGTTTCAACAGCAATTAAATGAGAATAACGACGCTTTCTAAGATATGCTCACTTCTTTTTTGGCAAGAGATGGATGATATATTGCAATCCTAAAATGATGTCGGTATTCGTGCCGTGCTTAACGCTACTCCATTGATGTTGGTATGCGTGTCATGCTTAACGCTCCTTGTCAAACGCCAATTTTGAAGTATAACGAATATCCGACTTTGAAGAAGAAGAAGAACAGGATCATGATTCTCTTTGCGATAACCCTTTCGTGGAGTTACGTGATCCCCCGCAAAGGAATCCGTAGAACCATTTTTCTCTTCATCAGACGAAAATAAACTATCAAAGAGGTGATAATAGAAAGTGGGAATCTTGTTTTAAACTTGAAATACCTAACTTTACGGGAAGTTTACAGCCTGAGGAATATATTGATTGGATTAACACAACCGAAGAACTCCTAAACTTCATAGAAATACTTGATGATATGAGAGTTTTGGTGGTGGCGGCTCAGTTCAAAGGACGAGCCTCCACTTGGTGGTAGAAAACTAAGAATACTCATATGCGCACCTAAAAAGAGCAAATACGATAAAACTAAAGAATAAGATGCATAAGACGTTCTTTCTCTTTAACTACGCAAGGACATTCTACACAAAACTATAAAACTTACGACAAGGACCTAAGTCTGTCGATGATTACGCAACTGAATTTTTTGGTTTAGTCGCTCGAAGTAACTTGGCTGAGATGGAGGAGTAGTTACTTTCTCGTTTCATCGGTTGTTTGCGCTTTCAATTGCAAAATGCATTGCTGCAGTTCAACCCCATGTCGGTCTTTGAAGCACATAAAAGAGCATCGCTTATCAAGCAGAGCTCTCGTTTCTGTGCCTTAGGTTTGTCTTATGTTTATGTGCCTTAGGTTTCTCGTTTCTGTGCCTTAGGTTGGTCTTCCAATCACATATGTAGTGCTCCTTTCGATACCTCATAACAAGCCGAGTCTCCTGTGAACATGGGGAATCAGATTCATGCACAAACCATAGACAATAATGTAGGTGGTTCGGTTCAACGAAATATGCATTTGTCTGTGATGAAATGCTTGGCTGCAGTGAGCAGGACTATAGACAGTCGGCCTGTCCCAAAACAGGACATCGTGTTTAGTTTACTAATGATGACATCATATATGATGTGTATAGTGATGAGGAAGAAACATAGTTAGAAGAACAGGTTCACGACAACACCAACACAACTTTGGTTATTAGTCGTAATTTTCTGCTTTCTCAAGGTGTTGATGAGTCATGACTACGATCAAATTTCGCTCCTCTTGTACTATTAGGGAGAAGGTTTTTCAATTCATTATTGATTTTGAGAACTTCACTAACGTTGTCTCCAAAGAAGCGGTTTACAAGCTTGCCTTGTTCACTAAACCACATATGTCACCTTACAAGCTAGTTTGGCTAAACACAATGACAAAGTTATGCATCTCCAAGCGTTGTAAGGTTATGTTTTTGTCGGCTTTTCCTTGGTTATTTTGTTTTCCAGGATGGTTTGCAAGTGGATCCGACGAAGGTGGCCGCCAACAGTTCATGGGTTGGCATCGAAGCTTCCATGGTTTGGCATGTTTCTATCGGTGCTTCGTTTCCCACTTTAGTAGAATAATTTCTCCTGTAACCGATTTCATCAAATCAGCCTCCTTTTAATGGACGATCGAAGCAAATAAAGCCTTCTACATCATTAAGACGAAGTTGACTATGGCTCCGGTTCTTGCACTTTCGAATTTTTTCTTTCCATTTGTGTTACACTGAGATGCATCTAAGTCAAGCGTTGGTGCTGGGTTAAGCAAGCAGAGTAGCCCTGTAATGACCCTAAATAAGGATTAAGATTAACTAGCCAAGAAGCAAGCAGGGCAACCCGATTAGTGGCCGGAAAAGGATAATAGTCGAGAAGATTAACTAACGACAATTTTAGTGAACGATTTACATATTGACGATTGAGAAAGGTACGAGTAAAACCTCATAGCGGTTTTAACTTGAAAGAATGCTGTCAAATTGAATGCTCGAGGTGAGTGTTAGTGAATTCGGATAAAACTCCAAAATACTTGGAAAGTCTGCAGTTGGAACGAAAGTGACGGGAAATGAGAAATCAAGTCCAAAGGACTTAAGATAGTAGCCATGGTCGGGACGCGGTTAAGATTGGTCGGAGAGACTTCTACTTAAGATCGATTAAAATGCTTGCGGAGTGGGAAACCGCAAAGGAAGCATGCCGAATGAGCCGAATGGTGTGGAGCGGTAAGCTGAGTGCTAGTTGAGCTTCTTGAGAAGGAGTTTAAAATTTAAAGTTTGAAAGTTGGAAGAAGTAAAGGTACGGGATGATTTTTCAGAAGATTTAGTGGATTGGAAATGTCGAGGTTCGGCATACAACGTCCTAGATGATCGGGAAAATTAGTTAGGAAATTATTTCTAAGTTGTTAAAGGTGAATGACCTCAGGAATAGTTTATGAGAATTTTCACCGAAGCAAGTTCAGTTCCAATCGAAGAAAATAATTATTCCGACCATCCAGAGTGTATTCGGTACGTTCTGATCTAACATGGATCGTTCGGAATGTTCTGGAAAATTTTATGGTCCGAAAACTCGTCAATGACTAATCTACTTGGACTGTCTGCTTCACCGGAAGCAACTCGGTGGCAACACCCGAACGCGTCACCCGACCGGTGAGTCATGCCACCATTTGTTCTCCCATTGGATGATATGGGCGACCACCTCTTTCCCAAGCCCATCTCACACGTCCGTCCACCCTATATACCACCTTAGGATATTAGTGTCATCCATACCCATCTTCCCCACAAGAAAACACTTTCCGAACATAGCTTTACTCAACCGAATGTAGAAAATTATGCCGAACAGGAATTCCAAAGGTAAAAATTTCCAGCTTTAGTTTTTTCTTGTAGTTTAGTATCCTAAGTATAAAAGTAGGTTCGAATCCCGGTTCTGACTAATGGAACATGTGGAATTCTTTTTCCTTGATCTAAGTTACAGGTGTAGAGGTCTGAAACTCTGCCGAATTTTCCGTTAGAGCCCAACCCACCCGAAACCAAATTCGATCGCCTAATCTAAAATTTAAGGTGAGTCTCGGTTAGGGTTTGATTTTGTTTGTGCGATTAGCGCCTGCAAAACGAGAGAATGTGTGTTGCATGTTGAATCATAGAATTATGAAATGGATTAGTAAATGGACGGACGTAAGTAAATGGTTAAAGATGACGATTGTGTGATATTGATGATTAGTGATTGTGTGATGCATGATGATCGATGACATGATTATTATGTTATGTATATGGCTGTGAGAGATATTGGGTTATATCATTCGGGCCTCGGCTCAGGGGGGTATAAAATATTATGTTATGTGATGAACATGATGTGATGTTATGCATGATGATGGCATTGTATTGTTTGAACCTCGATTTGAATGATATAACTTGTTTCTCTCGGGTTCGCTTGGTGAGGAATCCATATTTTATTTGATGGGTTCACTTGATGAGGGACCTGTAGTGTGATTCTGGTACTCGAGTAGAGTGTCATGAGAGTCATTTGTATCCACCTAGAGGCCATAGCTTGTCTATGTCGTACCAAAATTGGTTCAGGCAGATTATGTAGAGCACGGTGATAGAGCTAGCGACCCTCGACCGGTGCGGACAGGCTACGTGACATTGCAGCAAGTGTGTGATCCAGGCCATCATCTTTTTAGACTTTATGTCTAGAGTCAATGGGCGCAAGAAGGGATGTGTAATGAGTGTGAATTGTGGAATATCGATTATGGTGAGTGGAATTACCAATGGCGAGGGGCAAGCCTCGATGATCCAATGGGATCAGCTACTCTTGGGCGAGTGGATGATTGTGATTCGATTTATACTATGTTTGGATTATTTGATGGTTTATTTTCTGCAATGAATGAATAAGCGATTGATTGATTTTTTTAATGACTATTGCATATTGGGGGGGGAATGATTAATCGTTAGGGAGCTCCGTTTCACTGAGAAAATAGTGATGATCTTTTGGGTTTGAAAGAAGTTGTGCAGTTGGCGTAGTATGTGTGCCATTTGTAAATGAGTATAATTTTAATAAGTAATAATTGAAATGGTCGACCGTGTATAAGTTTGATAAGGTTTGAAGCTACGCCATATATATAAAGTTTGCTTTGTGAAAGATACATGGGTTTCATATGATATTAGTCCTTGTCCGCGACGAACCAACTAGTGATTCTGAATACAGGTTACAAAGCCTTAATTTGGTTCTATTAGGATACATGTTCTTAGACGTTTGGTCTTGGAATCATGAATTTGTTCTAGGAACCTCGAGTCGAGTATTTTGGAGCATAGTTGTAGCGTCTTCGGTTGGGACCTTTGGTTAGGGGTTAATTGGTTCATCGTGCATGTTTTTGTTTGATTGTTGCATGACAGATTAGTTAAATTTGTCCTAATCCCGATCGGGGGTGTTACAACAAAGGTGGTATCAGAGCATGGTTCAACATGTTCACATGGGACTATGTTTTCAATTTTTTTATCGAGTCAAATGTGTCGCAAAAGGCAGTTTAGGAAGCCAGCATGCTCCATTTATTAGATAAGTTGGGATCAGGAATTACCCTGGTAATAGTCCTGAATGTCTTCAAGACGGTTTGATGGTAAAGAGGTAGAGGGGACTCTAGAAGCCGATGAAGAACATGATTTAGAGAGTGTAGAGTGGCACCTTGACATGGAGACGTTCCATAGCTATGGTGTTGTATATGAACCTAACCCAGCATATGAACGTGAAGCTGCTAGATAACCCCCTATGGATGTAAGAATGGATGATGAGACAAGAGATGATAGTTTGGAGATCCAAAGATAAGTGTCATCAAGGAAGGTTACGCCTAAGCAAGGGCATAATGATATGGAAGTTTACGAGCTATATGATAGAAATCGTGAAGATGGACATGAACCTGTGAGGAGCACATATATGCTAACTACTTTGGTTCACAGTGTATTTGACCAAATCAATCAACAGTCTGAAGTAATGGCAAATTCACTTATCCAGCGGTCAAAATCACCTTCTGACTATCTCTAGACGGTAATAGCGATGAGGAATCTTGGAACCACACAATATCCTGGAGGCCCTAACCTCTTTGAAGCTAAAGCATAGTTGAGGGATTTAGAGAAAAGTGTTCGACAACCCGATGTCCTGAAAGATTTAAGAAGGATATTGCTGTTTATTACCTGATAATGGACACTTTAGATTGGTAGGATAATATGGAGAAACATCATGAAGAATGATGCATACGATGGGACGATTTTAAAAAGGAATTTGAACGGAAGTATTTTCCAGTGAAGTAAAGGAAGGTGCTATAGTTCGAAAGTTTACAAGGGGTCTACGACCAGATCTACGGAGCCGACTACAAGCGGTGAAGTTTGATAATTTGTATGAAATGGTGGAGCAAGCTGTGAGTGTTGAAGAGGAAATAGTTGCAGAACAATTAATGGTGGAATCAATGACACAACCTCAAGGGAAATGTTTATAAGAGATACATGAAACCTTTGAAGGGTAGTTAAATATCGACAAAGAAGTCAAGATGAACGAGCAAGTGAATCCAAGAATGGTATTCTTATTTGCTACAAGTGTGGTCAACTCGGGCACTTAGCAAAAGTATGTCCAAGAAACCAGTACAAAAGGGGACCTCTAGTTGCTTTACCTGTTTTTCCTGGGAAAAGATTAGTCATTATGCAAAATCTTTTCCTTGGAAACTGTCTACTATGCAAGTTGCACTTACGAAGCGAGTGAAAGGATAGTTGCCAAGCGTAGGAAAATTAGTAAATAAGTAAGTCTTTAGTTAAAATAACATGAACCTTCATAGCCTCACAAGGGCCCAGATCCAGGTAGTTAGGTTTTAACTCATTGGGTATTGATTGAAATGTATGTCTTGCGTGTTAATTCAATGATTGCATAATAATATTGTGCGATAGAACTACATGATATATTAATACGATAGAAATATATGATGCGTATGTGATGAGTAAGTAGAATTCGAGTTTTGGTTGATTGAAGGGTTATTTCGAAATGGTTAGGTGATAGATTCACCTATTTTTCGTTCGACACCCGCGAAGGTGTCCTTAGTTGTCTTGGTGTGGTTAGGACTAGTTGAGTCCTATAAGGTCTTTATGAAAATAAAAGCTTAAGCGTGAGCCATTAGAAAACTTTACCCTAAACCTTAATTCTAAGCCGGTGATGATGGTTGATCACGAAAATATAATGTTGGAATGTAACAAAGTTGAGCCTCGGTATTAAGTGATGAGAAAACAACGAGGATGATTGTGAGTGGGATATTGAGGTATTGGATAAGAAGCATAAAAAAATGGATTCAAGTAAAAGGAAGTTTATGTGGAGCAACAAAAGACATCAAATGCTCGGAATAAAAAAGAGGCAGGTTGTGCATCGAAAATATAAATGAGGAACAAATGTTTAGAATATGTTGGTGGATGTAATACCAATTGGTAATCATGGCACTAAGTCAGATAGGATGGAGAAGTCTTGGGAAAGGTTGATAAAGGAATGGAAGAACGAACAACGAAGACGTGATGAAAGGAAATAGAACTACCATATATGACGGACTACATATGAGGTAAAAGCTAAAATACAAGGCAAGGAGATGTGATTATTACCATGGAAGAGGATGATATCGTAAGGTGAAGAAGAATTTACAGAATCATGAATTTAAAAGTCGTGGTGCAAGATGAGAAGTAGATATCAGGACATGACATAACTCTTACTATGGGAAATAAGAAACAAAGGATGAGGAAGATTGGAATAGTGGAAGTGAGAAAAGTTTCGAGAAGAGTTGGGTATATCATGATTAGGATACCATGATATAATAGATGGAAGTCGAGGATGAAAACTCGAATGCTACTTCGGAAGGAGAATGTATCTAAAGAAAAGACAAGAGACCAGTTGGATGGTGTGAGACACTTCAATTTTCAAGTTAGGATTTGTAACGAAGAGCCGATTTAGAAAAAATCCTTGAGTAATTTAAAGAATTGAAAATGCTGTTAGATCAGTCAAAAATGGAAGACAAGGAGGTAGGAGGACATAATTGAAAGAAGTACAAGTGATAGGCGGAGCAAGAAGTGGATATTTCCAATCGTTAGAGTGTATAAAAAGCGTATTGGAGAATGTTGAAGAATACAAAAGTAATTAAGGGATAAAGTCAAATCGAAGCTATGGAATAGCCTATGGTAGGACACCATAGGAAAAGTCTACAAAATATGAATGTATATGAGGAATGTACAAAAATTGAAATATTTGGGTTATATTATTTCCAAAGAAGGCGTGAAAGGGGATAAATCAAAGATTCGAGTCATATTAGAGTTGTTGGAGTCGACAACTATCACATATATGAAAGACTTCATGAGCCGCACTAGCTATGGTAGGAGGTTGGGAAGAACTACATCTCACTTGCACGATGTCTTACTAATATATTTATCGAGAAGAATTCTAATGGAGCAACAATGTGGAGATAGTGTTCAAAAATCTGAAAAAAAGATAAACATTACCTTGCACTCCCATTGCCAAATTTCTCCACCCCCTCTTCCACACTCACATGGCATCAAGGCGATTACATCACAAAATGACATGCCCATTGCATTTATAAGTCAATCAGTGGAAGTTGTTAAGCATAGCTGGTGTAGTTATGTCAGAGAAATGCTTCCAATTTTCATAGTTATCAAGACATGACACCCTTATCTATTGGGCCAAAAGCTCATGATTGAAAGTGATCACTAGAGCCTTTCCTTCTTAATAAAGCAGAGGATTTTAAAACTCTAACAACAAAATTGGATGAGCAATCATGTGAGGTTCGATTATTACATCGTTTATAAGTCGAATGCCAAAAAGGCAGCTGCATATACTCATTCTCGGTGGCCATATAGTCTAATCCTAAATACTATGACTACAATGCAAACAACCATGTGGGATGAGTTCAAGGAACTCATGGATTCTGATCCAAACATGCTTCGGGTGGGGAAGCTTGCTGATTCAGGGTAGGGAAAACCGTATTCATAGCCTAATTAGCTAGTCTGTTACAATAATCGGGTAATTACTTAATGCAACACATCTTTACTTATGTTACAAGTATTCTCGTTACGGTTTGGTTTTGATTATTATTCTCTAAACCAATTGGTTTAGTTAATTGAATTACTTTCTTTGTTTTAATAAGAAATTAGATAAAAATAGTTGATAATTATCTTTTAGGATTAGGATTTATCGTGGAGCTTTATTTAAGAAGAACGATCTACTTAATTTTTAGTTTTTTAGTTTTTATTTAATTAAAGAAAACCTGAGAGTCTTCCTCAAATCCGAAATCTTACGGACTCAAGAGCATAGACCTCCATTGATCTTGATTCCTTGAGGCTTAAGTAACAAGAAATTTTTGAGATCCATTGATCCTTAAAGACAAACCCTTGTTTTCAATAATCTCATTGTAACATTTGGTATCAGAGAGAAAGATCCTAATCATGACACCCAAAAAAATTTCAACAACAATTAGATGAGAATAGCGACGCTTTCTAAAATATGCTCACTTGTTTTTGGCAAGAGATGGATGATATATTGCAATCCTACAGTGATGTCGGTATTCATGCCGTGCTTAACGCTACTCCATTGATGTTGGTATGTGCGTCACGCCTAACGCTCCTTGTCAAATGCCAGTTTTGAAGCATAACGAATATCCGTCTTTAAAGAAGAAGAAGAACAAGATCATGATTCTCTTCGCGATAACCCTTTCGTGGAGTTACGTGATCCCCTGCAAAGGAATCCGTAGAACCGTTTTTCTCTTCATCAAACGAAAATAAACTGTCAAACACGTGATAATAGAAAGTGGGAATCTGGTTTTAAACTTGAAATACCTAAACTTACGGAAAGTTTACAGCCTAAGGAATATATCGATTGGATTAACACAACCGAAGAACTCCTAAACTTCACGGAAATACTAGAAGATATGAGAGTTTTGGTGGTGGCGACTCGGTTCAAAGGACGAGCCTCCACTTGGAAGCCGCAAACTAAGAATACTCATATGTGCACCTAAAAAGAGCACATACGATAAAACTAAAGAATAAGATGCATAAGACGTTCTTTCTCTTTAAATACGAAAGAACATTCAACACAAAACTATAAAACTTACGACAAGGACCTAAGTATGTCGATGATTATGCAACTGCATTTTTTGGTTTAGTCGCTCGAAGTAACTTGGCTGAGACGAAGGAGCACTTACTTTCTCGTTTCATCGGTTGTTTGCGCTTTCAATTGCAAAACACATTGTTGTAGTTTAACCCCATGTCGGTCTTTGAAGCACATAAAAGAGCAATGCTTATCAAGTAGAGCTCTCGTTTCTGTGCCTTAGGTTGGTCTTAGGTTTATGTGCCTTAGGTTTCTCGCTCTATGCCTTAGGTTGGTCTTCCAATCACATACGTAATGCTACTAGATTTTTTCTGGGAACCTCAGGTCGAGTGTTTGGGAGCATAGTTGTAGCGTCTTCTATTAGGACCTTTTGTTACGGTTAATTAGTTCATCGTGCATGTTCTTGTTTGGTTGTTGCACGATAGATTAGTTGACTTTGACCTAATCCCGATCGGGAGTGTTACATGCCCGGTTGCATATTTTAGCGAAAAGGTGTCAAGTGCTCGGGGCAGATACAATACAATGATTGGAGCTTTATGCTGTGGTCCAAGCAGCGAAACATTTGTGGCACTATTTTTTTCATCGTTAATTTGTGTTTATACACGGACCATGATGCTCTAAAGTATATGGGTTCCCAGGAGAAGGTGTCTTCTCGTTATGCATCATGGGTTGCTTATTTACAACAGTTTACCGTTGTAGTCAAGCATACATCGGGAATATTTAATTAAAGTTGTTGATGCTCTTAGTCGACATAAATCTTTGCTAGCCACACTCCATGTCTTCGTTACGGACTTTATGGTTTTGCCCGAGCTTTACCCGACAGATCCGTGTTTTGGGAAGATTTGGTTGGATGCCACGACTGGTTTGAGTGGAGAGTTCTTTCTTTTAAATGGACTTTTAATTCGTGGCACTTGGTTGTGTATCCTAGAATGCAATTTATGGCTCCAAATTGTCAAAGAACTACATAATTAGGGCCATGTTGGGAAAGATCGCACACTTCGCCTCATTACGTCTTCATGCTTTTGGCCCGCGATTCAGCGAGATGTCGAGCGCTTTGTCTCGTGGTGTGTGGTATGTATAACGGCTAAGGGACACACTTCTAATGATGGGTCATAACTCCAACTTCTGATTCCTACGCAACCGTGGACAGACATTAACATGGATTTTGTTCTTGACCTTCCGCATACTCAACAGGGACATGATTCGGTATTCATTGTCGTCGAACATTTTTCGAAAATGGTTCACTTTATTCGCTGCATGAAGATTATATATACTGTCAAAGTGGATGTCTTTTTATTATGGGAAGTTTATAAACTTCATGGGCTGCATTATTCAATCGTTTCGGACCGTGATTCTCGGTTCCTCAGGCATTTGTGGAGGTTTGGACACGGTTGAAAGCGAGTTTGGATATGAGCTCGGCTTATCATCCAAAAAAGAATGGACAAACCAAGGTGGCAAATAGGGCTCTCGATAACCTTCTGCCTTTGTTGGCAGGGGATAATATTCGTTCATTGGATTAATACTTTGTCAGACTGAATTCGCCATAATCATGCCATTAACAGGAGCACGACATTTACTCTGTTCAAGGCGGTGTATCGTCTTGCTCCGCGAGGTCCTTTAGACCTTTCCATTGCATCATATTGTACTCATCAACAAGGGCGGGCCTGTGGCATGGTCGAAGGTATGGTGGAATTGCATTCACAGGTACATACGAGAGCAAGCGACGGTGAAATACAAGAGAGTTGTGAATTTTCGGCGCTAAAACTAAAGAGCAAATACGATAAAACTAAAGAATAAGATGCATAAGGCGCTCTTTCTCTTTAACTACGAAAGAACATTCAACACAAAACTATAAAACTTACGACAAGGACCTAAGTATGTCGATGATTATGCAGCTGAATTTTTTGGTTTAGTCGCTCGAAGTAACTTGGCTGAGACGGAGGAGCAGTTACTTTCTCATTTCATCAGTTGTTTGCGCTTTCAATTGCAAAATACATTGTTGTAGTTTAACCCCATGTCGGTCTTTGAAGCACATAAAAGAGCATCGCTTATCAAGCAGAGCTCTCGTTTTTGTGCCTTAGGTTGGTCTTAGGTTTATGTGCCTTAGGTTTCTCGTTTCCGTGCCTTAGGTTGGTCTTCCAATCACATACGTAATGCTCCTAGATTTTTTCTGGGAACCTAAGGTCGAGTGTTTAAGAGCATAGTTGTAGCGTCTTCTGTTGGGACCTTTTGTTACGGTTAATTGGTTCATCATGCATGTTCATGTTTGATTGTTGCACGACATATTAGTTGACTTTGACCTAATTCCGATCGGGAGTGTTACAGGCCCAGTTGCATATTTTAGCGAAAAGGTGACAAGTGCTCGGGGCATATACAATACAATGATTGGAGCTTTATGTTGTGGTCAAGCAGTGAAACATTTGTGGCACTATTTGTTTCATCGTGAGTTTGTGTTTATACACGAACCATGATGCTCTAAAATATATGGGTTCCCAGGAGAAGGTGTCTTCTCGTCATGCATCATGGGTTGCTTATTTACAACAGTTTACCTTTGTGGTCAAACATACATCGGGAATATTTAATTAAAGTTGTTGATGCTCTTAGTCGACATAATTCTTTGCTATCCACACTCCATGTTTTGGTTACGGACTTTATGGTTTTGCCCGAGCTTTACCTGACAGATCCATGTTTTGGGAAGATTTGGTTGGATGCCATGACTGGTTTGAGTGTAGAGTTCTTTCTTTTAAATGGTCTTTTATTTCGTGGCACTTGGTTATTGTTGAGGGCTAAGTTTTGCTAGTGATTAACTAAATTTCAAGTTTTGTTATGAACCATTTGATGGCTGACATAACCATTAGTCTGTTGGGCT
>OVAN01010108.1:0-16107 GCA_900406275.1 Anastatica hierochuntica | reverse complement strand
TTCTTCTCCATATATACGATGTTCTGTTGTGTTGTGTTGTTCTGTTTATTAAAGGGCTACCGGATCAGCCCGTTGTGATCCGAACTCTTCGTATGTAAAAAGTATAATTCTCGGTAATAGGGTTGAGCTACCGGATCGGTCCGTTATGGCCCGGAATTGCTGACAAAAAAAAAAAGCCAGTACATCAAAAGAAAAAAAAACATAGAGAAAAATTATACTCAGAAACGAAAATGGCGGAATCGTTGATGGAGACACGAATCCCACAGCAAAAGCACTACGAATCGAAACCTTTCCCGGCGGTGATATCGCCGTCTTCATCGATTCCGATACCCGCTCCGTCTCTCCCACTATTCACTCAGACTATCAGGACTCACAAACCCTATCTCGATTCCCTCCTGCACGATTCAGGAGCCGTGCTCTTCAGAGGCTTTCCGGTTAATTCCGCCGAAGATTTCAACGATGTCGTCGAGGCTTTCGGTTTCGATGAGCTTCCTTACGTCGGAGGCGCCGCTCCACGCAGCAGCGTCGTCGGTCGTGTCTTCACTGCCAACGAGTCTCCTCCTGATCAGAAGATCCCTTTTCATCACGAGATGGCTCAGGTTTGTTATAAAGGAATACTATGATCCATTCGATTTTAGGGCACAAAGGAAGATGAGGAGCTTTTGTTTGATGTTTGTTAGGTTCCTGAGTTTCCATCAAAGTTGTTCTTCTACTGTGAGGTAGAGCCTAAGTCTGGAGGAGAGACTCCGATTGTGCTAAGTCATGTTGTGTATGATAGAATGAAAGCAAAGCATCCTGAGTTCGTTCAAAGGTTGGAGGAACATGGTTTGCTCTATGTTAGGGTTTTAGGGGAAGAAGATGATCCATCATCACCAATTGGCCGTGGCTGGAAATCCACTTTCTTGACCCACCACAAGAACCTTGCTGAGGAAAGGTACTTTCATCATTTCTAGTCTCAGAACTATCTAATCCTGTAGCCTGTTGGTGGAACAGGATAATGTCTGCACAGTTTCTCCCTTTGCTTTGGTTGTCGAATTCTCTTGTAGTGTATGTTTTCCAAATGTTGAATCACTGAGAGAGCTTTTTGAGAACAACTTGTTGACTTGCTCGTACAGGGCTGCCAATTTGGGGATGAAACTGGAATGGACCAAGGACGGAGCCAAGACAATAATGGGTCCTATTCCAGCAATCAAATATGACCAGTCGAGAAACCGCAAAGTGTGGTTCAACAGCATGGTAGCTGCTTACACGGGATGGGAGGATAAGCGGAACGATCCACGAAAGGCAGTGACTTTTGGAGACGGGAAGCCTTTACCCGCTGATATTGTTCACGACTGTCTAAGAATCCTTGAAGATGAATGTGTTGCTGTTCCATGGCAGAAAGGAGATGTTCTGCTTATAGACAACTGGGCAGTTCTTCACTCTCGAAGACCGTTCGATCCTCCTCGCCGAGTTCTCGCATCACTCTGCAAGTAGGTTATGCTGTCTTCATTCCACACACAATTGAAGCTTTGGATTTCGAATCTAGAACGTACATATTGACATAGACATATTTGGGTATAGTAACCGTTTCTTTATTAATCACACGTTTTGATTACATTTCATAAGAAACTAATCATTATAAGGAGAAACTGGACAGAGAGAACAAGAATGCAGAGAACAAATATTTTTAGACAGTGTCAAGACATTATGTCATCTCTGGTTCTGTGTTACACATGGACGCACAAAAGTTTCAAGAACTGGCAAGGACATAAAAACACTTCCATTAGGGGTTCTAATGGAGGGGTTCACACCAAAATTAATAAAAAAAACAAAAAAAACACAAACTCCGAGGAACCCGAGCTCTCTCGAATTCTTCCGAGTGAACCCGGATCATAAAGGGTTCGCCACGTGGCGACACCTCATTGATACGATTTTTTTTTTTTTTTTTTTAAGAACGGAAAAAAAAATTAAAAATCAATTTAATTTTTTTTTGGTGAACCCCATAGGGGTTCACCAATGAGGATGCTCTAAGAAGCCAACCAATTCTGAATATGAATGAACAGAGCCTTTACCGTATTCATGTTGTTTCTTCTGCCTATCAGTAACTTCTGGAGGCAAAGACAGGAACTTTGTCATTTTCTGGACCTGAGAGACATTCTGGTACTTAACAGCTACCTAGTCCACATTGATTAGACAATTGTATCAGTGACGGAAAAGTCGTTAAGCTCTTCCTCCTTTGTTTCATAACTCAATAACACAAGTGGGTCTCGTCTACACAATCAAGCCCAAACAAATCAAGACAAGTCTCAGCCCATCTCTTCTTATTCAAGTCACGACAACAACTTGGAGACGTCAAACTCTGTTAACAGGGCACACTGTGTGTTTGCTGTTGGTCAAATCTCCTTTTCCAACCGATACACAGCTCTTGGATTTTGTGCCATCACGTGTTGTTGAAGACTAGGCTTTATACGTAAAACCATCTCCGGTAACACCACTAAGTTGAAATCCTAAGAATGAAGTTTTTCTTAAAGCTTTCATGGTATCAACTCTCCAAATCCTTCACTTAGCATCTTGCATTGTGTTATTATAAAACTCACCTCTTCCAATTACTTGTTATGGAAGACTCAGTTTAAGTCATTTTCATCAAGCCAATCTCTGCTTGGTTTCGTCAATGGAGTTTCTCCTCAACCATCTATAACTATAAATGTCAGGAATGGAGGTGTCAGAGAAACCTAACCCTGCTTTTATAAAATGGATTAGAAAAGATCAATTGGTTATGGTTTGGCTCTTTGGTTCTCTGTCTGATGAAGCTTTGCGAGCTATGTATGGTCTTCACTCAGCTCAAGAAGTTTGGATTTGCCTTGCGAGCAAGCTCAACAAAGTATCAACTACAAGGAAACTAGATATGTACAATAAGTTTCAAGGTATATCTAAAGAACAAAAGACTATGACTGAATATCTAAGTGAAATCAAAGTTGTTTGTGACCAACTAGACTCAATAGGATCTCCACTGAACATGAAATAATCTATGAAGCGATAAAAGGTCTAGAAAAAGAAAATGAAGCTATAAGTACTATTATTGGGAATATTGTGGATAGTGTTCCAAATTTGTGTTTTGATGATGTGGTCTATAAGTTATTCGACTTTGTGTTATGATCTTAGCTTCAAACTCTCCTTAAAACAAGTAACCAAGATAGAATATGATGCACTTTATTGAATCTGTAAAAAGAATGATCCGATTACAGCCTTGAGTATTTAAAGCTACTAAGAAACTCTCTCAGCACTCGAGACACTCTCGATCTCCTCCGAGAGGAAGATCGTCCATAGACCCAGTCTAAGTCACAACAAAAAAGTATGAAGAAAATAACAAGCAGTCAAGGCTGATGTGGTCTGATGGCATGTAGATGAAGCCAAACTTGCTTGGAACTGTGGAACGCTTTTATTTGCTGTTTCACTGCAAGTTCTTCTCTCTCTCTAACGATGCCATACTAAATAGTCATATTCCCAAAACACACACCAACATTTCTAGTACATGATGACATATGTATTTGCCTCCCAAGGTAGCTCCAAAGGATAAGCTTCATGTCCTATAATCTTGAAATTTCCCTTCGCATGATCATATGATACTCTCCACAAGAAGAAGGTACGACAAGAATAGCCTTTGAGTGAGCCAAACCCGCTTGTCAGCTTTCTGGAATCTGCTACACTTAGCTGCACATGATTGACGTTGTGTATATTGTTAGCTATTCCCATTATCACAAGCACATAAGCTTCCAGTACCTGAATGTATTTTTGTATTTGAACATCCACGTTCTTGTGAAACTTGCTCTTACTCTGTGTGGAATGTGCTTGAATATGTAGGAAATGTCCAGCTATATGAATTAACCAAACTTTTCTTGTTGCATCGTTCTTTCTGATATTGAAATATAACAACGTCCACAAAATCATCGCTGCCCTGCTTTGTTCTGATCCCATAAACTGTGAAGATCGGACTAAATGCACGGAGAAACCGTACAAATTATCTTCCAACTTTTTCACAAGTTCAAAACACAGATAGTCTCTCCATCTCCAAATCTTCCACAAATTCAAAAGCGATCCAACTTGTCTTTCTATACATGAAGAGTCAAGACTGTAAAAGCTTTTTTGACTTCAGCCTTTGTAGTACTTGAATCTGTACTTGCATAAGTGTCGTCACAAAGCTGCTCCCATGTTCACATATTCTTATATGATGTTGTGTCGTAGCAGCCTTATCCCTCACTTTTTCCATGAAAAACTCTATGATCTTGAGTTTTACAACCCCATTCACAACACTCTTGAACTTAAATCTCCATGATTTAGACAATTTATGTCTTCTCAATAGATGCTTCCTACTTTTTCTCTTCCCCATCGGTAAAACCATCAACAACTCAAAGCTAATAACAGAGCATAAAGATCCAAAACCATAATGGAATTGTGATTGAAAAAAGTCTACAAATTGATCCAGAAATATGAGCTTAAGCTTATTTCCATTATGAATTTGTACCCTTTTAATCTGTCACTCAACGTTCTCCCAAGAGTTAACTGCATAATCATGGAATTTTTTCTTGAACCTTCCCATATACTCATTACAATATCTCATATTGTAAACTGACATTGGAACCAAACCATCTTGTTTCACCAAAACTTCAACCTTCTGATTTTGCTCAAGTGTAGTCTCAGCTTCATTGTCATCCCATAATGGAGTCTCTACCCTCATAATGTGTCCAGAAGACTTTAACATTGTATCACTTCCGCCTAGTTCCACGTGAAAATATGTTTTTTGAAATTTGTGAATCCCCTCCATTCCAAATGTTGCATCTGTTTCAAAACAAAGATCACCACACATTCCTTGCACAAGCTCTTTATCAACAACGTAAGACTGAAACTTATGTTGTTCTAATCTTTTTCTTCTTAGTTGTGCTATGAATTTGAATGACCAAGTCTTTGGAGACAACCTCTTTCTTCTATTTTTCACCAATTGTTTTCCCCATGGCCTTTCATCAAACAAGTGATGTGCATTCGCAGTTGCCAATTCACGGACCAAGGAGATATTATCATCCACCAATGGTGTCACTGGAACTTTACTATGCGGATTCGTAGTGACCACATTCATTTCAAACTCCCCTAAACGGCTATCCCGATGGTCAGATTCTAAGGGAAGTAGTGATACTTCAAGTGGAATGGTTGTCTTCGCAGCAGATCTATCCACATGAATCGTTTCTGATTCAATCGAAAATGTTTATTTCTTCTCCACACAAGTTTCTGATGCAAACAAGTCCCTTGTACCTAACAAGACAACTTCCAAATCTGTCTTAGTTTCAAAAATTGTTCTCTGAAATCGATGCTGAGACATCGTCATGTCCTTATCCTTATACCTGAATATATACTTCACGTCACTATAGATCAATTGTTGCATTCCACTCAAATCATACCTCATCCTTTTCCCATTCTTACTACGCCATGTCCAACACATTTTTGAAGTAAATGTGATGTCCCGTTTCTCTCTATACCTAAGCTTGCATTTGTTTTTAAACCTGCCCTTACTGCCCCTGTGCTTGAACATATGACATCCCACTAATGGCATGACTCCAAACAAATTGCCGCTTTTGAATTTGAAACGTCATGACTTAGGAAATAAACTCATCTTCCTCATATGATACAGGCTGCATCTTCTAAGAGATATTTCTTCAAACACCTAGTGTGCATCATGTTTGATATTGATATTGCCCAAATCAATTTGTAAAAACAAATTGTTGCTCTTAAATGCAGATGGCCAATCCTCGTTTTGGACTCTAAACCTTGATTCCAAAGCATAAGACGATGCCGAAAGTATTGGAAGTACTTTCATATGTTGATAAATAACCATCGTCATATTCAAAGTCACTGCTTCTGCCTTTGACTCTTGGTTTGTGTCGATTACTTCTATGTGTGAACCATCCTGAATCGATTCCTTCTTCCGAATATTCTCTCCCTCTCGTTTCTCTAACCAAGCTGCAAAATCTTTCAACTTGCGTTGATTCTCTAGGAAAATAGTGATCCTTTCTGGATCATCAACGTCTCTGAACCGTAACAGCAGACTTTCCTTCAACTCGTCCCATGTCCCAGAAGGAAACATTGAGTGATGGTGACGATACCAGGACCAAGCTTGTCCCTCGATGAAACCATGGGCAAAGTTCATTTTCTCCGGCTCCGAGTACATCTCACGAACGAAGAAATCCTCCACCCAATCCAACCACAATCGCAAGTTTTCACCGGTGAAAAATGGAATCTCCAACATCTTCATCGCGTTTGATTCGATCCGAGCTCACACCGCACCAATTTGTTACGATCTTAACTTCAAACTCTCCCTAAAACAAGTAACCAATATAGAATATGATGCACTTTATTGAATCTGTAAAAGGAATGGTCCGATTACAGCCTTGAGTATCTTAAGCTACTAAGAAACTCTCTCAGCACTCGAGACACTCTCGATCTCCTCCGAGAGGAAGATCGTCCATAGACCCAGTCTAAGCCACAACAAAAATGCATGAAGAAAATAACAAGCAGTCAAAGTCTTATTTTAAGAGATGAGTAAACGAAACAGTCTCTGAATGATCCAGAGTCTTTTCTTTTCCTGACCCAATTCAACATTTAATCCCCTCCATGTCAGCTCATATCACTTTGATGATAAACTTCAGACTTATAGCTAAAAGTTAGATGTTTCACCTCATTTGATCTTTTTCTCTTGTTCTTGGAAGAGGTTACAATGGTAGAGGTCTTGGACAACTCTTTACTAAGCGTTATAACCAAAGAAAACTCAACAGTGCATTAAATTTTATGTGATCTACAACAATAATGATCCACGAGAACATATAATGTTAGAAATAAATCACATGAATCACTTTACTAATTTGAGAGAAGATTTTCACTAAAAAGCATTTACAATACAAATAAAAGTAATGACTTCATGTTTTTTTCACAAATTTACACAATCTATTGAGTTAATACGACATTTCATTATAACTTACACCTTATAATTATGATGTTAATAGAGTTAGTTGTATAAAATCAAGCTTTTACATAGATCATATATAGATTTATCAATTAATTACAAACTGCAAATTAAAGATGACGACTTTTAGTCATTTTAAAACTCAGCCGGAAATAAAAATATGTAATCAATAATTTTAAACAAATATGTAAAATAAATTTGTAGTGACGGCCAAAAAATTTTGCGCTATTCTAGTCAGAGAAAAATATGTGGTATCATGACGAGAAAATCTGCAGTCAAAACATATAAATCTGTAGCACTTTTAAAAATCTATAACCACATAAAATAAATATGTCACCACATGATGTTAGTCTAGTAAATAGCTTTCTCGAAACAAATTTTGGCCAAACTACATACTTTTTAAGCGAAAGAAAATTTGTGGTGTCGTTTTAAAAAACATTTAAAATAAAAAACAAATATGCCATAAAAATCTGTGGTGGACAAAAAAGTGGTTATTGTACTAAAAAAATGTGTGGCGAACGATTCAATCTGTAGTAACGTAAAACAAATTTGCATTGATATTATAACGTAAAATCTATGAGAGATTTTAAACTCTGTAGCAACTAGGAAGAAAAATCTACGAGAGAGAATAAATCTATGACGACTTAAAAAATACATAGTTTTGCTACTGTCAATAAGTCAGTGGTCCGAAAAACAAATCTCTGCTTCCAAAATAAACAAATTTGTATACAAAGTTTTCAATTTCTAGAATCTAATGACCCTACAGATTATTTTTCCAGATTCTTTCAATTTCCGGCGAATTACATTAGTTACATTCTTGTAATAACATTTTTTAAGTGTCTGGAAGGGTACTTTGGAAATAAAAATAACTAAAATATCGCTTAAATCTTTGTTCTTAGTCTAGTTATTTATGCCTTATTAGGGTTAGACCCTGTTCGTTTTTGCATCCAGATGCCGCATCTGCAGTTGCATCTAGATGCTGCATCTGGATGTTGCATCCAGATTTTGTTTGTTTCTGCATTCGGATTTTATATCTGGATGCAGCATCTGGATGCAAGTTTGTTCGTTTGTGAATTTGTAATAACATCTAGATGCATCTGATTATGAATTAATATAATAAAAAAATTTATGCTATTATATTTAAACTCAAATAAAACCATTATATAATTAACAAAATATTAATTTTTCATAATGATTTTATATTTTATAAAATAGTTTCGGTCTTTTAGCGATTTTTACACATTTGGCAATTTATGGCGGTTTTCATCATTTTTTGGGTTTTTCGGTTTTAGCGGTTTAACGGCTTTTCGGTATTAGCAATTTTTACGGTTTTTTCGGATTTGACGGTTTTTGCGGATTTCGTATTTTTGCGATTTTTTCAGTTTTGGCGGTTTTGATGGTTTTCATGGTTTTGGCGGTTTCAACAATTTTTGCGGTTTTAGCCGTTTTCGCAGTTTTAGCGATTTTAGTCTTAATGGTATTAGCAGTTTCAACAGTTTCTGCGGTTTCGGGTTTTGCGATTTTTGCGGTTTTTTTCGATTTCGGCGATTTTTGCGGTTTTTGCGATTTTCGGCGGTTTTTGCGGTTTTCGGCGGTTTTTGCAGTTAAACGGTTTTTCGGTTTTAAAGGTATTTGCGGTTTTACAGTTTAGCGGTTTTTGCAGTTTTAACGGTTTTTTTGTTTTAGCTGTTTTTGCGGTTTTAGCGGTTTCAGCAGTTTCAGCGGTTTTACAAGTTTAGCGGTTTTTGTGGTTTCAGCGGTTTTTGCGGTTGTTGTGGTTTTCGGCGGTTATAGCGTTTTTGGCGGTTTTAACGGTTTTAGTAGTTTCAGCGGCTTTTGCATTCGTAACGGTTTTTTACGGTTTTGCTGTTTTAGCGTTTTTGCGGATTTAACGGTTTTAGTAGTTTCAGCGGTTTTTGCGATTTTTGCGGTTTTTGCAGTTTTAGCGGCTTTTGCGTTTTTCGGTTTTATCGTTTTTGTGGTTTTAACGATTTTAGCGGGTTTGCTGTTTTTGCGGTTTTAACGGTTTCAACGATATCGGCAATTTTAGCTGTTTTAGCGGTTTCGGCCGTTTTTGCGGTTTTAGCAGTTTTGGCGGTTTTAGTGATATCTCAGTTTTTTGAATTTTGAGATGCAAAATTTGCATCTAATGCTATGTTTTGTAGCATCTTAAATATCTGGATTTTTACATTTGAGCATCTCAAATATTTAGATGTTGCATCTAGATGCAAATCAAAAATTGTAAAACGAATAACATTTGCACATTTGCATCCAGATCTGGATGCAAAAACGAACAAAGCTTTGGTCTAGTTTTTTCTCCTTATAGTTAATAGTTGGTCTCACTGAATAAATAATAAAAACCTGAAATTTTGTTATTACAACCATGTCCATCACTCATGAATACAGGGTGATTCAAAATAATCAACGTTCTTCTTGAGTCTTGTATATCTTAGGTTGTCACGAGAAGTGTTCTGTAAAGGATTTTCTTCTCTGTTTCTTATTAAACCCAAAGCCATCGTAATATATGTACAACATAAACCCTAAACTTATCTCCCAAGCTAAGTAAAAGTATTTAATACCCATGTACATAATGAATATAATATATACATATGAAACACCCCTTAATACCTCCCTTCAAGTTGGAGAGTGTAGATCCGCACATCCAACTTGTCAATAAATTTATCAAATTCCAACTTGCCAAGCGCCTTTGTAAAGATATCCGCCAATTGATCCGTTTCAGGAACATGATGAGTCGAAATGATCCCACTAACCAAAGCATCTCGTATGAAATGACAATCCTTCTCAATATGTTTCGTTCTTTCATGAACCACCGGATTAGCTGCTATATGCATCGCAACTTTACTGTCACAAAACAACGAAACAGGAGAAGTAAAGTGAACCCCCATATCCTCCAGAAGTGCCTTCAACCATATGATCTCCTTAAGAGTAAGAGACATAGCTCTGTATTCAGCTTCAGCAGATGACAAAGAAACCACGTTTTGCTTTTTCATTTTCCAAGAAATAGGGGATCCTCCCAACTGAATAAACCATCCTGTCGTAGATCGTCTAGTAATCGGACAACCCACCCAATCCGAATCTGTCCAGGCAACCAAAGAAAACTCCTTATGTGCATGGAGAAGAATTCCCTGTCCTGGACGACCTTTCAAATAACGAAGAACCCGAATCGCCGCATCCCAGTGTGTCTGTTTCGGCTTATGCATAAACTGAGACAAGATGTGTACCGAATAAGACAAATTCGGTCTCGTAACTGCCAAGTAAATCAATCTGCCAACTAAACGTCGATATGCCGCGACATCTAAAAAATCATCACCTTCATCCAATGCCAATTGTCGATTTTGTTCTAAGGGAAAGGCCACAGGTTTAGCCGCCAGTAAGCCAGCTTCTGAAATAATATCCAAGACATACTTTCTTTGACAAATATAGATACCCTTAGGACTTCTGGTAACTTCAATTCCCAAGAAATATTTCAACAAGCCTAAGTCCTTCATGTGAAAGCAGCTACTGAGATAAAGCTTTAAACTTTGTAATAATGGCCAAGGAATTACACGAAATAATCAGATCATCTACATAGACCAACACATGTAGTCTGTCGTTCCCACTTTCCAAGGCAAAAAACGAGTAGTCAGAGACGGACTGCTGAAAACCACATTCCCGTAAAGCACTACTTAACTTGGCAAACCAACACCGAGGAGCCTGACGAAGACCATAAATCGATTTATGCAATCGACATACCTGATTAGAATCAGAAGTCTGAAAACCTGGCGGTAACCGCATAAAGACCTCTTCTAATAAGTCACCATGAAGGAAAGCATTGTGAACATCCATCTGGTGAACTTCCCAATCCCAAGAAGCTGAAACTTCGAGAAAAGATCGAACCGTTGACATCTTTGCGACGGGTGCAAAAGTCTCATCATAATATGTTCCTTCAACCTGTTTATTTCCACACGCCACCAAACGAGCTTTGTATCTTTCCAAACTACCATCTGAGCGCAGCTTCACCATAAATTCCCATTTACAAGCAATGGCTCTCTTCCCTTTTGGAAGTGCTTCTACTGTCCATGTTCTATTTGCTTCCATCGCACCAATTTTGTTACTAACCGCATCTCGCCATACCTTATCCAACACTGCTTCTCGGTAACTCCTAGGAATGACATATGCCGACAGAGCTACGAGATAAGCTCGGTGTCCTTCTGAAAAACGTTCACAATCCACATAAAAAGAAATCGAGTACGGAGCGGTGGAAATCTCTTGTGAAGGAACAATCGTTTGTAGCACTTAGTCATTCAATCTCGTCGGGACCTTCCGTTCACGAAAGCCACGACCCAATTGTTTCTCAGACCGGATAAGTTCAAAAGAGACAGTCTCGTTTTCAAGAGGAGAAACAACGACATCTCCTGAACCTGTTGGTGTCGTCAAGTCTGTGACCACCGGTGTGCTCGTCGAAACTGGTGGAGCAATAGGTAGCAATTGAATCTCTCTTTCTTCAGCAAAAATCGGAACCATAGACTCGTTATCATCGCAGGAATTGTCTGAGGAAGAAGACATATGCTGTGTAGAAGACGACATCGTATCATGTGGTATAAAAAGAGATTCTTTTTGCTTAGGCCCATTTGATGTAGGCCCACTTGCCTCCACAATCACATCTTGCAAAACTGATGGTCTATCACTTAGACTTATATCACGTGGCCCAACTTCATATGAAGAAAGTGAATTATCACCATGTGCATTTCGCACCAAAACAAATAAGACTCTCTGCAACCAGACTCTTCTCCAACTCATTCTGATAATAAGACTCTGATTCAACAAATACCACATCACGGGAGGTGAATATTTTACCATTCTCCAGATCAAAAATACGCCATCCTTTTTGTCCATTAGGATATCCAATGAAAATTCCTTTAATACTACGAGAAGCAAATTTATCCCCTTTGTGTTTCTGATTATGAGCATAGCACACACAACCAAATATTCGAAGATGAGAAAGCGGTGGAGGACGACCATAAAGACGTTCAAACGGAGTCTTACCACCAAGGATCGGAGTCGGTGTACGATTAATCAGATACGCAGCAATTAAAACACACTCTCCCCAAAAATCCATTGGAAGAGATGCCTGAAATCTCAAAGATCGAGCAACGTTAAGTATGTGCCGATGTTTCCGTTCCACTCTCCCATTCTGTTGTGGTGTTCCCACACACGAAGTCTCATGAATAATTCTTTTTTCTTGAAAATATGAAGACAAACAAGTGAATTATGTCCCGTTATCACTCCCAATCGTCCTAACCACAACACTAAATTGTCGTTCAACATGTGCAACAAAGTTCTTCAAAGTTTGTGATACCTCTTGTTTGGTTGTTAGTAGATATAACCAAATACTTCGTGAAAAATCGTCAATCAAGGTCAGGAAGTAACTAGCACCAGAATGAACCTTAGTTCGATAAGGCCCCCACAAGTCACAATGCACCATTTCAAACATCTTTGTAGTCTTATTAGAACTAATCGGAAAAACACAACGTGTGTGTTTTGCTCGAATACAAGTCTCACAAACTTTATTCTGTAAATCTCTACTACTACTAGAAATCTCTGGAATAGATAAAAGCTCCAAAACCTTCTGAGAAGGATGTCCTAAACGGTGATGCCACACATCCGCAGATATTTGATCCTTGCTTTGCATGGCTCCTGCAAACTCCATCCTCCGCAGAAAATACAATCCATCAATCTGCTCAGCCACTCCAATCAGCATCTTGGTAGTGCGATCCTGAATCAAGCATATCTTGTCAGTAGTTTGTAGAACACACTTTTTCTGCTTAGTTAATTGAGAAACTGAGATCAAGTGATAATGCAATCCTTCAACAAACAACACGTCTTGTATCACTAACAGAGAGCTCAAAGTCACAGTTCCTTGTCTAGTAGCTATTGAGAATCTACCATATGGAAGCTTAACATTCAAAGGTGTAACATCTCTAACCTCCGAAAGAAAACTCATAGAGCCTGTCATATGATTAGTTGCTCCCGAATCAACAATCCAAGAGTCAAGAATACACGTACCAGATTGTGCTCCCGAAGCTGCGTTTCTCTCGTTCAACAACGTCACAAGAGAACGCCATTGTTCATCAGACAAACCTGTCAAACCAATACGGTCACTTGCGGTTACCATATTTTCCGTCGGTTGTGAGTGAGGGATCAAGACCTGAGCTGCATTCACACGTGCTGGCTCCATCCGTGAGCTCGGCCCCCCCTGAAAACCACGCCCTCTACCTCCTTGACCACGTCCCTTTGCTTTTTCTCCCCACCATTCTGGATACCCCAAAGTCTTAAAACAATTGTTTGATAAATGTCCTATCTTCCCACAAGTAGAACACTTCAACTTCATTCTCTCTTCCTTTGATAGAAATTGGGGATTCGAATTACCAGAATGTTGAGTTTGTGAGTTTGTTCTCACAATATGAGCCATAGAATCATATTTTTCTTCATACACACGTGATATGTGTTTTGAGTCTTCGTCTTGACGTAACACATTATATGCTTCATCTAATGTCGGCAAGGGATCACGAGACAAGAAATTTGATTTGGCTGACCCATGTAGACCTTCGTCAATACCAGCTAGGAACTCGTGAAGACGATCTTCCTGTCTCTCTCTTTCCATCTCAACTCCAATTGGACAGCTACAACACTTTGATTGTCTGAACTCGGCAAGAGATGACCACAGGTGTGTTAGCTTTCCATAGTATTCTTCAACCGTAAGTCCATTCTGACTGCAATTTGCAATTTCAGATTTTAATCTTTGAACTCTCTGACCATTCTTAACAGAGTAACGCCTTTGAACATGCTTCCACAGATCATTAGCCGTATCAAAAGTTGATAACGTCGATCTAATATTCTCCGTAATTGTTAGCTTAATCCATGATATTATCAAAGCGTTGTTTGTCCACCAATCTTCTAAGTCTGGAGAATCCTCATCAGGTTTTTGAATTGTCCCATCCACAAATCCAAACTTCTTCATCGCTCTTAATGCAAATCGTAAATTACCTGCCCATTTATTATAATTCGAACCCTTGAGAAGAGGTTGAGAAATCACAGAGCCGGGATTATCACTTGATGACAAATCCTATGGTGATATCGTTCTTCTCTGAACCTCAATACGTCTTCTCTGATCATCATTCTTCTTTATTCCTGAACTCATTGAAGAGTCCTCTGTTTTGCCATCATCGCCACTCATCTTCAAAACTCAAACGGATAATTTGTTTACGAGTTACACGGAGATGAAACGAAGACTTAATCCACTTGAATCGATCACATAATCAAGTATACTAGCTCCAATACCATGTCACGAGAAGCGTTCTGTAAAGGATTTTCTTCTCTGTTTCTTATTAAACCCAAAGCCATCGTAATACATGTACAACATAAACCCTAAACTTATCTCCCAAGCTAAGTAAAAGTCTTTAATACCCATGTACATAATGAATATAATATATACATATGAAACACCTCTTAATATAGGTTAATGGCATAGACTAGTCAAAGTTGCCTTCAATAGAAATATCGTTCTATATATGTCATCAAGGCCATACCACATGACTAATTATCAAGATGTTTTAAAGAAACTTGAAGTTATAATTAAAAAAGAAATATCAGTAAATTATAACAACCCTAAAAGTTTTAATCGATTTATCCTCCTATGTTGGAACAGGCACTAAACTTGGAAGATAAGCATAGCCAGAGATAAAAGGCCAACTAAACCCTAGTCTATGTCGCTCTATCTCTTGTTTTATTATCTCAACTTCTCCAATAAGATAGATGTTGACACATACGGTCTTTCCATCTGCCAACACTTGCTCACAACCTAACACAATCCTATCATTCTTATCAATGAAGTGCACAGGACTAGCAAGATTTTCATAAGCACCCAATACCGGGAGATCAGGTTTCATTACACTAAAGAACTTGGTCCACTCGGGGATCACTCCCTTCTTGACATTGTTTGTAACCCATACTTCCATCTTTGTTGTTTCTTTGCTTTTGTGTAACAAAGAAAGATTATTCCCTCTGAAAGATGATAAATCTACAACATCAAGTGCACCATACTCAAAGGGAAGAGAGCACATCGGCTCGAATGTCTCTGAAGAGAAGTTAAAATATTGGATGAAGAAATTGGATTTACGATTAATCCATGTAGCAACCCAATACATGTTTCCTCCAAGTGACACACCTCTACAAGGAGAAACCACATGCCATTCCAAAGAAACGCTAAAAGTTTTCCAACAATCAGTGGTGATTTTGTAGACGTCAACCACTGGATTGTAAGATCCCGCGTTTTTCGCAAAAACACCATTAATAAACCTCAAGATTTGGTATCCATCACGAGATAAACAGTCGTATCCAATACCGTAGAAACAAGAAATCGGATAAGAATTTTTGGACTTGATCCATCTAACTTGGTTAAAACATGGGTTCCAAATTGCAATTGCAGAAGATTCTAAGATACATAATAATAACCCGTCGCAATGAACCATAGAATAAATCTCAGGTTTAGCTTGAAACTCATCTGGGAGTGATAAAGATGAACAAGCTCCGGTCATCGGATTCATGATCTTAACCTTACGATCATTGATCCGTATGAAATGCTCCTGGATGTGAGCCAAGTGTTTGTTGATGAATCTCTTATCGTTGAAAAGAGAGAGCCATCGTTTGCACGTTAACTTGAATCGTAAAAGAGATTTACTCGGAACTCTACAAAGTATTTCTTCCCATAATTCTGAAGGCCACAATGAACACTCTTTCGAATCCATGGCCACAGAAAAATATGGCTTATGCTTATGGATCGTTATTTAATAGATGTATGCATGAGTCTTAATTAATTAAGACTGTTGGATCTTGCCATGCCATGCCATCTCATTAAAAATACTTTTAAAAGTTATATTACTAGATATTTGGAAATAATCATGGGTGGACCATTTTTTTTTTTTTTTGATAAATAAGACCAAAATTTTTTAGCTTGTCTAGTTTCACAAAACTAAATTAGATGATTAAAGCAATTAAAGTAAATAAAGTGAAGGAAACTTTCAAAATATATATATATATATATATATATATATATA